>SJYC01095423.1:0-69477 GCA_006408675.1 Madoqua kirkii
TCATGTATGGATGTGAGATTTGGACTGTGAAGAAGGTTGAGCTCCGAAGAATTGATGCTTTTGAACTGTGATGTTGGAGAAGACTCTTGAGAATCCCTTGGACTGCAAGGAGGTCCAACCAGTCCATTCTGAAGGAGATCAGTCCTGGGTGTTCTTTGGAAGGAATGATGCTGAAGCTGAAATTCCAGTACTTTGGCCACCTCATGTGAAGAGTTGACTCATTGGAAAAGACCCTGATGCTGGGAAGGATTAGGGGCAGGAGGAGAAGGGGACGACAGAGCATGAGATGGCTGGATGGCATCACAGACTCAATGGATGTGTGTTTGAATGAACTCCAGGTGTTGGTGATGGATAGGGAGGCCTGGCGTGCTGCAGTTCATGGGGTCGTGAAGAGTCAGACAAGACTGAGTGACTGAACTGAACTGAACTGAATTACTTTACAATATTGTATTGGCTTTGCCATATATTGACATGAATCAGCCATGGGTATACATGTGTTCACCATCCTGAACCCTCCTCCTACCTCCCTCCCCATCCCATCCCTCTGGGTCATCCCAGTGCACCAGTCCTGAGTACTCTGTCTCATGCATCGAACCTGGACTGGCGATCCGTTTCACATATGATAATATACATGTTGAATGGGATTTATGAGGACAAAATTACACGGGGATTACATTTTACCCATGAGTAGAATATGTAGTGTGTTAATCGCTCAGTTGTGTCCAACTCTTTGCAACCAATGGACTGGACCCCCCCAGGTTTCTCTGTCCATGGAATTCTCCAGGCAAGAATACTGGAGTGGGTTGCTATTTCCTTCTCCAGAGGCTCTTCCCAATCCAGGGATCGAATCTGGATCTCTCTCATTGCAGGCAGATTCTTTAACGTCTGAGCCACCAGGGAAGCCCAGAATATGTAAAGAAGGTGGTAAAATCTTGGTATGTAAGGAGGCTAGAAAACTGGTTTAAGAAGGAGAAAGGTGAATCAGTGATGCATTGGCCAGTGATGGAATTCCTTCCATCACTGGCCAATGCAGGCGAGTGCAGGCCAATGCAGGCGAGAGAACACAGTTAAAATCTGTATTCTTAGTGTATGTGGGCAGAGCAAGTGAGATGGTAACAGAAAGCATGTAAATGATAAGTGTTGTCAGGGAATATGTAGAAATGCTTTTGAGAGGTGGAGAACATGAGAATGTCTTCACTGAGGAGACAGGTTCTTGTGGGTACTGTGATAAATCTAATGCATTATTATATATATATGCATGATATATACATACATACAGATGCATATATTATATATATGTACATTTCTATATTTTATATCGATGACTATATTATACTAATATTAAAAGAATGGAATAACAAATACGTATGGTTTAAAACACAATGAGTGTAGATTATATTCAAGAAAATATCCTCTATCAGTGTGGGAATGTGGCTCCTCATCTTACACTCTGTTAGAGAGAGGCGACTTAGAGCTTCACTTGTTGCCTGTTAACCAAGTCCTTTCCCATTCCTGTCTCTCAAGCAGTTCTTGTTCCTCCATCCTAGCTCCATGTGATGCTAAAATGGAGTTGATTTGGTAATCAGTAGGGTATGCCGGTGGCTCAGTTGGTCAGGAACCTGCCTGCAATGCAGGAGGCTACCTGCAGCACAGGGGACTGGGGTTCGATCCCTGGGTCAGGACGATCCACTGGAGAAGGAAATGGCAACCCATTCCAGTAATCTTGCCTGGAAAGCCCCATAGCACTTCAATGGCCCCAGGAAACCATGGATACCCTAGCGATGAGAAAGAAAGGGGATATGGTTAGTGCTGATGGGCTGTAGTTCAAAAGACATGTGAGGGTTCTGCACCCTTCCCAGGAGTGTTTCCCAACCAATTTAGGCCAGAATAACTAGTGTTTCTAGACTCGACTTCCTGGATGTGGAAGTGAAACCCAAAACACTGCCAAAGTTTGCTGAAATAGTTAACCTGCAGGAGATGAAGGTCATCAGTACACTGCTCGGCATGCCTAGGGATGGCAGGAACCCTTTATTTTTGTTCACATTTGGGCCAGAGACATCTTCAGAGGGCACGGTCTAGTTGTTTGTGTTTTCTCATTCTTCACATCTAACTGAAAAGCAAATGTTTTAATTTGTGTATGGGTTTTCTAACAACACACACAGCATTCCAAGAAGGAGGGTGGGATATGTGGGGGAAAGTAATCTACGGCACAGAATCTAGCAAAGATAGGCGATTTAACTTCTTTAAGGTTGGAACATAGTGTCTTTAAACAAAAAGCGCGAGTGGATTCAGAAGCATCCTCTGATGCTTTCTTTTTTCTTAGGTTGGTTTTCCTTGCCTGAGGAAACAAAAAAAAAGTTCCAGAGGTTTGGATCTGTATTTTATTTATAGACGGTATCCACACTTTTACTCTGAAATGTTTGGAGTTTGGAAGGAGGAGGAATTGCAATAAAAAACTGTACAATAGTGAAAGCTATAAAGAACCTCGTGACAAAGGCACACGTATTTGCATTTCATGTTTGTAAATGACTCACAAAGTAGTGACACCCTTTATGGTGGTTCCCCACATGAATCTGAAATCAAAATCTTCTAACAGGTCTGTCCTTAATTGCATCCTCCAAAAATTTTATAAGGAATTTTTTGTTTTCTCTAAAAGAGAGATGGAAGTACCCATTTAGATCAATTGTAATGGTAGGGAAAAATTAGTTAATTCTCTCTATATTGGGTGAAATTGAAGGTTGCTGTAAGGACAAACGCAGGCGAGTGGCAAGCCAGGCCTGCTTGCAGAGAAACTCATATGCTTGGGTTCCGTGTTTGGCCTCAGGCCAAAGGCTGCAACTAACAGGGAAGTGTCAGCATCTCAATATAATTGCATGTCCCAGAGCCTATTATTGCACTAATAAAAACGCTTCTCAATATATCTGAGAAAGGAAGAGAAAAAAAAGCATGAAGAATTGCCTGAAATATTTTATTATAGTCAATAAACTTCTCATTAATGGAAAGAGTAGCTTTCTGCTAAATAAATGCGCTTTAATTTTATTTTCTGATTAATTTGATTTGGGGGAAAAAAATACAAGTTATATGTTTTTTTCCAGTATACCTTGAGTAAAAGGCAAGTAGGCATCACCGTAGGTGAATATTTTTGTCAAGGAGAGGGAAGAGGCAGGAGGACTAGGGCACAGGAAACTGAGTTTAGCTAGTAATTATGTCACTGATGTACTGAGTGACCTTGGGCAAATGGTTCAACCTCTCCATACCCATATGTAAATGTTAATTTTTCATGCTTACAAAAATCTTTGAAATAAAAAAAAATGTCAAAGGTATTTGCCATGTGTACTATTATTTATAATGGGTGAAATAGAAAGCATGTGTGGCCACTAACAATGATCTTAATCACACACAGCAGCTTCTCTGAGATACTTTTCTGTGTTGGCAAATTTCATACCAGTAATGAATATTCCAAATACCTTTATGAAAAAAGCCTCTAGGGTATCCTTATAGGAAGAGTCCTAATAATGCTAGTATATGGGTGTAATTTATAAAGATTTTTCTTTTGTGCTTTTCTTTTGACAAAGAAATACAAATAAGCAGAATAGTGATAAGTAAATTTTGTTGCTCACGTACTGTGGGCAATGTTCACAATCATAAAGGGAAAGAAAAGGAAAGGAAATTCTTTTATATTAAGGTTCAATCACGAACCAGATGTTTACATACATTACCTTTTGGTGTTTAGGAAAATTTCTGGCACATAGTTGTGCTCAATAAATATTTGTTGGGTGAACAAATGCATCTTGTTTTCATAATTCTTAAAATAAACCTTAGAAAACAAAACATCTCCAATTTACAGAAGAGTAAGGTTAAAAATCTGTATATGAAGAACACACAATTAGCAGATGCCAGAGCCGGAATTTTAGCATCGATTTGTCTAACTCCAAAACAAATGTTCTCCATAACAGGACTTTGGCAGCGTTTTCATCACTTGAGGTCACTATTCCAAAGTTCATCAATTATTTTGATGACTTTATTGAATGAGAAAGAAGTTGATGAGACTGTTAACTGAACCAGACTTGTTTTCCTAACGCACAGCAAGCCCGATGCTGAGACACAGAGGTTTGCAGCAGAGAAGGTTTCTTCACAAGGGAGCCAAGTGAGGAGCTGAGAGACCTCAGATCCACCTTCCTGGAGGCTCAGGACATTTGAGTGATAAAGCTGAGGTGTGGGGAACTTGGAGAAAGGTAATTGGAGATAGGAAAAAGGTGAGACAGCCATCCTGCCCAGGTGCAACTTGTGCGGGTGCCTGGCTCCAGCATATTCCGAGCATGGCATTTCTCAGTCCTCTGATGTCAGAAGGTCGAGGAGCAGACACTTGCTCATGCCCGGTACTTGGAGGGTCCTTGGTCCTTACCAGTCTTAACTGCGGGAACTGGAACTCGATGCTGCTGACTCCAAGGCTCTTAAAAACAGCTCCGGGAAACATAATGTTACTGCTGCTAGGAGGACGGTAGTTTTCTGTGAAAACAATTCAATGAGCTTGGCCAGAGAAGGCTGGTTACAGGTGGTGTGGGCCTGTCCATTACCGTCAGTTTCAAGAGCGCATAGGCGCTTTGGACTCAGAGAATCTGGGTAACACCTTACGTGAAGAGTTCGTTCTAAGTGAAGTTGGGAGAAAAAGGGAGATGTTGGATGCCTGTGTCTGGTGGAGAAGCTCATCCGCTGGCCTGGCCTGTGAGTGGCAGATGCGAGTCCTGCAAGTGAGGAAGGCTGGAAGCTGGGAAGATAGAAGAAAGAGGATGGATCTGGTTTGGGCGGATACTGGAAGGAAACAGGCCCGTGCCTGAGCCTCTCTGTCCTGCCGGTTTTGGTAAATTCTCTGGGGGGAAGAACGAGATTTGCCCGTTGTTAGTAGATTGGGCCTTTGCCTGTGTGCTGCTTAACCACTTACGGCCTTGCTTCTTTTCAGCCCACCGCCTTTGCCCTGCCTCATACAGCTGGAGTGGGAACCTGCAGACATTTTTCTTGGTCAGTTGGTGCAATGTGAAGCTTTGTTGGGAAAAAGGTGCTTTCTGGGTGAGTTTGACCATACCCTGACTCTCTGGCTGGTTTAGCCAGCAGCAGTGGTGCTTCCTGGACGGTCTCTCCAGAACCCCCCAGGCACAGCTTCACAGAGGGTTCCTGGCGTCTCAGAACCCCCAGCAGTGCTGGCCTGTGGGAAATGGCCCTTTGGCCGACTCCGCAGCCATCCAGGGCTCATGGCCACGTTCTTGTTAATGAGGTTTGACTCAGCCTGGGAGAGAGACATCTTCCAGATTTCTTCCTTCTTTGGACACTTTGTCTTAGCTCTCGAAGTTGCCGGCTGCTTCCTTTATCTGAGGTACTCATGGTTTTTACCTTTACCTCTTCCTCCTTTGTAGTTAATCCTCTGTTAAAAAGCTAAACATTCTTTGTTACATTTTCTCTCTTCAAATTTTTAGCCTGGTTTCTGTTTCCCTTTAGGATTCTGATCAGTTCATCGGCTTGCCCTCAAATGCAGAGCCTGAGGCCTTTGTGAAAGTTGTTTGTTTGGGAATGTTTATTGGGGCTTAGGAAGCCAAAGATAAGGACAGAGGAGTGAAATAGGAAGAAGGGAGAACCGATATAGTTGTGAGTTATCCAGTTGGTCATGCCAGCAGGCAATGGGTTTTCAATCTATAGGTCCTTCTGAGAAATGGATGAAATCTATCTCAGAGCCCATAGGGGGAAGAATGGAGGAGACGTGTATGCGCTAGCTTTCCTTTCCCGTGCTCACAGTGAAAACTTATCAGGTTGCATCAGTGCCAGTGTGGTTGAAGCCTGCCTGGAGCCAGTTGCTGCTGAGGTTGCTGGAATAAGAGGTGAAGGCAATAGAAGGTGTAAATAGGTGCATAAGATGTGTTTGGTGTAATTACTAAAATAAGAAACAGATATTTAGATGTTTTATAAAAATTTAGCTAAAAATTCAGGATGCAAAAATTGTTAATAATTTAAAAATATGAGCTGCAACTTGGTTCTTCCATTTAAAGTGTCTAGGTCTAATGAGGTGAGGGTGAGTTGGAGATGGGCCTTGTAAACAAACAGAAAACAAGTACTGAGAAGGGTAGTATGCAATGAAGTTGAATAATGGCATGTTCCTATAGAAATTTACTAGAGGACATTGCATTTTACTGGAGCAAAAGCCCTGCTAGCCAAGAAATGGACTAGCTCTGCCAAAGCCCTGGTGGCTGAGCAGTAAAAAATCTAATGCCAGAGGGGAGGGTTTGATCCCTGGGTCAGGAGGATGCCCTGGAGTAGGAAATGGCAACCCACTCCAGTATGCTTGCCTGGGAAATTCCATGAACAGAGGAGCCTGGAGGGCTATAGTCCATGGGGTTGCAAAGAGTTGGATGCGATTTAGTGACAAAAGAAAAACAGCAACAAACTGCCAAAGCTGGGAGATCATAGCAAGGAAGAGGAGATATTAGAAATTCCAAAAATATCAGGAGCTAGGTTAAGTAGCAGAGGCTGGAAACTGAGTGTCCCCTAATTTTGTTATTCCTTGGGCTGTGGATGTGATTGGAGAAAACTGTGACTGCAGGTGAATTCTGAAATTCAATGGCTCAAGTTAATGGAGAAACAGTGATACCCTGTTTTCTATTGCCCTTCCTAATAGACATCTTCTGTGTCCACTCATCCACTTCCTATCTTCCACATCAACTCAATGGGAGAGAGGAAAGAAGTCAATGTCTTCCTTACTCTCCCTTCAGGCCACTTCCTGACTTTCCTTCTTCCATCCCCATCATCTGAGGACTGTGCTATTATTTTCCCCTATGGCTGGTCTTATTTCCATTTTCTAGTCTGTGAGCCGAAATTACAAGGCTTGACAGTTATTTTGAAAATATTTACACTTTTGACTTAGAAATCTTCAAAAATGTTTTAAAATTTTTATTTAGAGAAATATTTTTATAAGATTTAGCACTTTTGAATTCTAGGAAGCTAGAAGTTTGTGTGAGTCATGGCAAAAAGAAAGTGTTTTCTGCTAGAATGGTTAATTATTTTTTCAAATAATGTAAAAGTTAAAGGTGGAAAGAAATTGGAAATTATGAGAGATGGCAATAAGAACTAATATTGTTCAAGAAGTCAATTTTTGTGTATGTGTCTTCCTTTTATCTTCTCTGACATACTACCAGACAGGTATCATCTTTGATTTGTAGCAGAAAAAAATTGAGCAAAGAGGGTTGTAATTAACCTACCTTAAGTCATATAGGGCATCCTTTCCTGGACTCTTATGTCCGCAATCATTTCTTCCCCCTCTGAAATTCTGTTGCATGCTTTAGATGTAGGGTGCTTTTGATACTCCAGACTTACGCTATCAGAGTATTTTTAAGCTCAGCCTCATAGGTTAAAGACAAGGGATATTTCTTGACTATCACTAGTGATGCTAAAAGGATGATGAGCTCTGAGCAGCACAGGGAGAAGAGGATATATTGGGTGGATTAATACCAGTTCTGCCTCTTCTAGCTGGTGCCTATAGGAAAGTCACTTAAGGTTTGTGGTTTCAGCTTCTTTATCTTATAAAATGGTCAGAATACAACCCATCTGCCAGGCTTTTTAGGATGATTAAACTAGATGCTGTAACCTACAGTTCCCAAAAGTGAGTTCTTTGGAATTCAGTTCAGTTCAGTCGTTCAGTCATGTCTGACTCTTTGCTACCCATGGACTGCAGCACGCCAGGCTTCCCTGTCCATCACCGACTCCTGGAGTTTACTCAAACTCATGTCCATTGAGTCTGTGATGCCATCCAATCATCTTATCCTCTGTCATCCGCTTCTTCTCCTGCCTTCAGTCTTTCCCAGTATCGGGGTCTTTTCGCATCAGGTGGCCAAAGTATTGGAGTTTCAGCTTCAACATCAGTCCTTCCAATGAACACTCAGGATTGATCTCCTTCAGGATGGACTGGTTAGATCTCCTTGCAGTCCAAGGGACTCTCAAGAGTCTTCTCCCACACTGCAGTTCAAAAACATCAATTCTTTGTCTCTCAGCTTTCTTTATAGTCCAACTCTCACATCCATACATGACCACTGGAAAAACCATAGCCTTGACTAGACAGACTTTTGTTGACAAAGTAATGTCTCTGCTTTTGAATATGCTATCTAGGTTGGTCATAACTTTCCTTCCAAGGAGTAAGCATCTTTTAAATTTCATAGCTGCAATCACCATCTGCAGTGATTTTGGAGCCCAGAAAAATAAAGTCAGCCACTGTTTCCAGAAAGAAGGCTATTTACCTTTTTAACCAAGTGTTTCTCATACATGTTTGACCAACTATTATTATTTTTTTTTACTTAATATATGTTGAGTAGGTAGAAGATACACTAGGGATAACACTTTGTGTAGTATTATGGAATTCAGATTTTAAGATTTAAACATTAGATTGTAAAGCTTGTACAGCCACTAGGATTAGAAGGGAATTTAATCCAAAAATATGAGGTGAAAAAGTAAAGAAGATGCTAACATTTGTGTTTCGAAAAAGAATATATATTCCTATATTGTATTGAAATTTTGGGAAGGATGCAATAAACTATGTAGTAATATGTAGTTTCCTCTGTGATTGTGTCTGTCGTGGAAGGGAGTCATGTATATACACACATGTACATCTGTACATATATGTGTCTGGATATATATTTACCCTTGTGCACTGTTTCAGTGGATATTATTTGGCTAAAAAAATGTTAAATATAATTAAAAGTACAGACTAAGAAAGCAGCTTAGTTTTTTAAAAATTATTTTTAGTAGATTAAAATTTTTAGAACACTTTCATAGTATTAAGTCATTTGTTAATCATTATCTTTGTACATTGGTGTCTTATGATCAGCAGGTCAGTTTCTATTACGTGAGTTTGCCAGTTTGGAAATGTAAGTAAAGGTGTGTAAAAGTTTTTTACCCTTTTTGTATGCTTCACCAAAAATTCTCATCTCTCACTCTGGAGTATTACTACACCCACATCTTTGACACTACAGAAACCAGTACTAGAGATCCTTAGTAATACCGATCTGTAGAATCATGTTTACAGTTGATTCATTAATCTATAATATAATGCTGTCTTTTGAGAATCTCAGAATAATTTGTGAAAATTTTAGTAGTTGTATGAGATTTCATATTTCCTGGCTTAAGTTGAACCGGCATTTAGGCTAATAGACTCATTCAGAAAGGTCACATGTGGCATCTTACAGTTTAAATCCAAATGGTACAAAGTGTTATAAACTACATCCTATATATCAGTTTCTCACAAGGCAGAAGAGGTGGATTTGAATATGCAGTGATCGATAATATAAACAGGAAAGAAAGAAAAAGTTTCTGTTCCTATTCACAACATAAGGAAGATAATTTGCAGTGTATTTCCAGTACATGAGGTACTTAAAGCACATTTGGCAACACTTAGCAGTAAGTGGCAAATCACTGTTATGTCTCTTTGTACCTACACACTCTCATCCATCCGGTGTTGGGGCATTAGAACAGGTCTGTGGCTATATCTGCTCACTAGTCTTGCCAGTCTGTTGAGTTTTGAATTTTGCCTGAAATCGACTGATCTGGTTTTTAGAAGTTATTCCTTAGGGATAAATGGAAGCTACTGGTTTCACTCCTAGTAGGGGAAATAAGATAGAAATGGCCTCTTGTTTTACCCTTATCTATTCACCCTTCCCCTCCCTAACTCCCTGGTTCATTCTTCATTACTGATTTCCCATTGGGTCCCACCCTCCAGTCTTAGCTAGAAAATTCACCATTTCTTAGTGGAGTGGAATTTCCTGTTTGATATCTATCTAAAAATAGAGAAAAAGAGGAAGCTTAGAAGGGTCAAAAGCAATGCTCTAGGGGATATTTCTTATTCTTTAGTAGTGACAGATTATCATTTAAACCAATAAAGGAGAAAACAGAGTAACAATTTCTTTGGGTACTCTTTTAGTCTTGTTTCTTTCCCAGTGCCCACAGTTTGAGAACTGACAGGCAACGAAGAATGCTTTTATCGAGTTGACCGAAAAAACCATTATGGTTTTTCCTTAAGATGTAACAGAAAAACTCGAATGAACATTTTGGCCAACCAAACACCAATCCTGAACCATTACTGCTTGAGAACAGTGTGCTAAAAGCCTGAGTGAGTATTTCAGTGATCAGTTAGATGAAATTTGTAGTATTGGGAACAATCTGACCTTTCCCTACAGTTGTGAGCATTTTTGAATGATTATACATCTCTACCAACTCAGAATGAGTCTAGATTGATACTTAAACATTTTAGAAAATTGTAAATCAGAGATATGATAACTTTATTAATTTGTTTACTATGTGTAAGGCACTAGTATGAAATACTTTACATTTACTCATTTAACCATCTTGTCAAGCCAGATACAATGAATAATTACTTTGTACTTAGGAAAATGAGGTTCAGTTCAGTTCAGTTGCTTAGTCATGTCTGACTCTTTGTAACCCCATGAACTAAAGCACGCCAGGCCTTCTTGTCCATCACCAACTCCCAGAGTCCACCCAAACCCATGTCCATTGAGTTGGTGATGCCATCCAACCATCTCATCCTCTGTTGTCCCTTCTGCCCTCAATCCTTCCCATCATCAGAGTCTTTTCAAATAAGTCAGCTCTTCATATTAGGTGGCCTAAGTATTGAAGTTTCAGCTTTAACATCAGTCCTTCCAATGAACACCCAGGACTGATCTTTAGGAAAAAGAGGTATAAAAGGTTAAATAGCTTGTCTACAGTCTCACAGCTAGTGAGTGATAAGGATTGGGTCCCAAGCAGACTAGTTCTAGAACTAATGTTTTAAACTATTAACAGTGCAATACAATCTCTTGATTAATATAGAGAATTTACCATCAAAGGTCCATCTGGTCAAAGCTATGGTTTTTCCAGTAGTCATATATGGATGTGAGAGGGGAACTGTAAAGAAAGCTATAGTTGGACTATAAAGAGTGCTGAAGAATTGATGCTTTTGAACTGTGGTGTTGGAGAAGACGCTTGAGAGTCCTTTGGACTGCAAGGAGATCAAACCAGTCCATCCTAAAGGGAAATCAGTCCAGAATATTCATTGGAAGAACTGATGCTGAAACTGAAACTCCAATACTTTGGCCACCTGATGTGAAGAGCTGATTCATTGGAAAAGACCCTGATGCTGGGAAAGATTGAAGGCAGGATGAGAAGGGGATGACAGAGGATGAGATGGTTGGATGGCATCAGTAACTCAATGGACATGGGTTTGGGTGGACTCTGGGAGTTGGTGATGGACAGGGAGGCCTGACGTGCTGCAGTCTATGGGGTCACAAAGAGTCAGACATGACTCTTTGTTCAATGACTGAACAGAACTGACAGGTGTAAAAATATGATATTATGTAATATTTGCATACTTCATTTGGTAGTTTTATGTATTGTATCACAATCTTGGGGAAGGTAAAATTTAGGAGAGTGGTAGTGAGAACTAACAGTAATTGAATATCTGCTAAGTGCCAGGCCATTTACATGCATGAACAAGTGAAGAGAACATTTGGGTGCTTCGTTTGGCTTAGGGATCAGGTAACTTTTAACGTAAAGGGCCAGATAGTAAATGTTTTAGGTTTTGTGGACCATATACGTCTCTGTTTCCTACCTATCCTCCCTTGTTCCCTCTTTCTCTACCCCTTTCTCCTCTCCCCCACTCATCTGTCCCTCTTCCTCCCCATCTGTCCCTCTCCCTGCCTCTTCCCCCTCCTGCCCCTCTCTTTTCCCCTACTTTCTCTTCCCTCCTCCTCCTTCTCACTTCCTCTTTCTTCTTTTCTTCCTATATCTTTTTAACATGTAAAAATTATTCTTAGTTTGGAGCAGTACAAACCAGATTTGAGTTTTAGGTCATGGGCTTTCATCCAGCCTAAAAAGTCAGTTAAACCTGCTGGCTGACATGTTGAAAAGGTAGGATACATCTCAGAAGGCAGTTCATCAGAGTTCTGGCTTCACTCTGCTGAAACTCACTGAGACCCTCTTTGTATTGGATTTGTCTTCAGCATTGCAAGATGGCTGTGCAGAACAATGACGGTTTTTTCGTTTCTGATTTCATATTTGAGGGATGGTATGATCTTTGAAAGGAATGATGCTAAAGGTGAAACTCCAGTACTTTGGCCACCTCATGCGAAGAGTTGACTCATTGGAAAAGACTCTGATGCGGGAGGGATTGGGGGCAGGAGGAGAAGGGGACGACAGAGGATGAGATGGCTGGATGGCATCACGGACTTGATGAATGTGAGTCTGAGTGAACTTCGAGAGTTAGTGATGGAAAGGGAGGCCTGGCGTGCTGCAATTCATGGGGTCACAAAGAGTCGGACATGACTGAGTGACTGAACTGAACTAATGATGTGAAGGAGAGGGCGTCTGCTGATCAGCACAAAGCACCAATACTGAGCACTGCTCTGACTGGACATTCTTTGCATTGTTCACACCCTAGACTGATTCCTAAAACTAAGAATTTATGGCACTAAGTGGCTTAGGCATGAATTGGAAGGATTCTCAAAGATTCTGCAGCCAGAGAAATGGGGTTATCTATGACTCCACCTCATGAGTCAGGAATGGGTCCTGAGATTTTGCATTTTTTACAATTTGCCAGATGACGTTACATTTTGAGTAACAAGATTTTTCTAAACCTAAACAGTCTATTAAATGCGTGGCTGATAGAATAAATTTGGGAGAGATAATCACAATGTCTAAAATTTTATAGAATTATATTTTGTGTAACTATTGAAAGTAACATGGACAATGTGTGGGCTAGAATCAGGATATGAGTAATAGTTATTGCCATGATTTTCCAGCATGAGATGTTTTTCATAATAGAGAAAAATTTGAAGCTCCGAGGCCAGTTCTGGAGGGAGGCATGGAAAGATAGAAATAAATGTGGGAGAGGGAGTAAGGAAGAGAGAAAAAAATGGGAACCAGCTTATGTGGTCGCACTTTTACTTATAAATGCTTGTGAAAACTGAAGCAAGTGTACTGATTTTCCTGTGGACTGAGGCATCAGTAAAATTTGGGGAAGCCAGAGTCTAAAAGACAGAGAGCATTGATGTGATAATTGCCTCAGGGATTATTGAAGTCTTAGAGGTGCCACTTTAGAGGACTGGGCATTCTTATAATCCAGGGAAAGCCACCCAGTTTTAACTTTCCAGTTCCATGCAGTATTTTATTAATCACTGCAGCACTTTGGAGGGTGGGATATTGATTTGGAAATGAGGATGATTTGAAAATCTGAGATGTTAAAAGAACCTACCTAAGGTATCATAGCGGATTAGGAATTTGAATCCCCAGTGGACTAACTAGAAAACCCAAAGTTCACTTGATTACACTAGTCCTTTTCCTCCCAAATTGAACAAAACCCCTCAAGAATCTTTTATGAAATAGGAAGTGGGTCCTGCTATGCCTTAAGAATATCTATATACAAGAATTGAAGGGTGATAACCTGTTTGCAGATATATTGAGGCTGGTTGTGTCTTTTTTACTTAGGTTATACATCTGCTTGAGATGGATTTTGGGGAGTCAGATAAATCCCCTCTAATCTGCTTTTCCATGACATACTGTGTGGGATCTCAGTGCATAAGAGAGACAAAATTAAGCTTCTCTCTTGCTGTCTCTGAAACATCTCTAAGGAATTTTAGAGTGAAAACCACTGTAATATATACTTTGTTACTCATAATTTTACAAGTGAAAAAGACTGAAATCCAGAGATTTTAAAATGAACTGTGCAGGGTAACACAGCAAGTTAGCCGCAGAGTGACCCCAAAGATGATTAAATCCTGGTGCTTAGTAGAGATTATTTGTGTTCAAAGTACAAATGAAAATTAACACAATTGCCTCAAGTGTGCAAGTATGTTGAGATTTGTGGAAAGTAAACTATTTTAGATTTAGAATTTGCATCAGATGAGGCATCAAGGGATGTACTTTTGGATTTATTTTTGTTTTATACTGTTTGCTTAAAATTCTGAAGATTTAGTTAATATTTTATTAAAACAATATTACTTTAAAATATTTGATTCTGTATAAGCAACCACATTCTTAGTTATAAGTGCTACTGCATACAGAGGCTATTTTTTCTTTTGCCAGCGGAATGTGTATCTGAATTTAGATTAAAATCAATGACTGTTTAAAGGGAATTCACTTTACATAAGAATGTTTTTTAAAGCATTGCTTAAATGACACTTGATTACATGTATTTTGATTTTATAACTGTCAATTATACTAGTATTAATTGCCAGTAGGGCCTTGTTCTAAAAGTATCTTTCAAAAAATATTGAGCAAATTCATCTGAATTCAGTATTGACTCTGCCTTCTATTAGGCTTTTAGCCAAAATGTGACTCAGTAGGTGAATACAGTAGTTGGAGCAATATAACAGCTTCACCCTTGGAAATCCTTTGGAGTAAAATGGTAACCACAAGGGCAAAGGGGCATGTCTTGACAACAGTGCCTTTCATTGGTGCAGACGGTCAACTAAAGGCCAACACACAATGTTACAGGCTAGATCTAGAATTCTAATGGCTCAGCTATTTGGCAGGAAGCATAATGTACATAAAAACTCGTGATCCCTCCCCCCAAAAAATTCATGTTCCCCCAAATCTTGTTTCCCTAGATAGAAAAAAGGGACAAAAGACAGATTACAAGAAGAGAGAGACAGACAGACAAAAAATAGAGAAAGTGAAGGGAGGAGAGGATGTCAGAGGCTATTATAGTTGGTTTGGCTTCTGTAAGAAAGAAACAAAGTGAAGTCACACAGTGGTGTCCGACTCTTTGCAACCCTATAGGCTGTAGCCCGCAGGACTCCTCTGTCCTTGGGATTCTTTAGGCAAGAGTACTGGAGTGGTTTGGCATTTCCTTCTCCAAGGGAGTATTCCCAACCCAGGATTGAACCTGGGTCTCTGCATTGCAGGCAGACTCTACCCTCTGAGCCACCATTCAAAATTATCTATCTTTGTGATAGTTTAATTTGTACCCTTGAGTTCTGTTGTTCCTCACTTCTCCACTCATCACCAGGATGCACAGAGTACTCTTTCTACTGGCATTAAGTGAAAAATAAGGGAAGCTCTCCTCTGATACTTCCTTTGGAAAACATTTTTTTTTTTTAAATTATTGAATTAGGCGTTTCTTATTTTTCACCAAGCTTCCCTGGTGGCTCAGACAGTAAAGAGTCTGCTTGCAATTCAAGAGATCTGGGTTCAACCCCTGGGTCAGGAAGATCCCCTGGAGAAAGAAATGGCAACCCGTTCCAGTATTCTTGCCTGGAGAATTCCATGGACAAAGGAGCCTGGTGGGCTACAGTCCATGGGGTTGCAGAGAGTCGGATGTGACTAAGACATATTTCATAATTAGGAAAGTGTTATTCATTCTTTTTTTTTTTCAGGTATATTAACAGCTATAGTAAATGAGAACACTGCCTTGCCAGTAATAGAGTATTTACTGATAGAGCAGAGGCCTTTCTGTTTGAAGGTTTCAGGGCCCAACTATTCATTTGTATAACTACCTAGTGAGGAAGATAAAAGTAGTAAATCATCAAGGTATGTGATTCATAGGCAGTTTAAGGATTATTTGTGTTTTTTTATCTCTTGATGTACAGTTTCAAGTCTTATTTTCTGTAGAATTAAATATGATGTATATGATATGAATCAAATATCAACCCACACAAAGTGAAATAAGGAGCCATCAGTTTAAAAAGTCTCTCCCCCTAGATCCAAGGCTGGATATCTTCACATTCCCTCAGTTCCTAGTACACATGGCCTTTCTCCTCATTCTGTTCTGCGCTGAAGGGATTCAGAATATGCCACTTCAGAAGGTGGCTCTTTGGTGGAAGGATCATTTTGAACTGAAGGCAGTTAAGAGCAGACACAGGAGGAATTATCTGTCCTCCCCATTTCTGCCTAAAAGCAGGGCATAAATTTCCTGTGTGAAAGTATGCCCACTACTCTCTCCAGTAATGAGAGCAGGAAAATAACCCTTCTCACTGGAGGCAGAGCGTGGACACTATGATCAGTCTGTACAAACAAGTCTTTCTGATTCCCATCTTCTATTAGTTTTCTCTTGTATATTTATCAAATCATCCCAGTTTACCACCTCTACAAGCACAAACCCCTTTCCTTTGTTTTATCATTTCTCCACAATTTATTGCCCTTTGTTAAGATGGTATATAAACCTCAAAATGAATCACTCCTTTTGAAAGTAAAGAGTCTGCTTGCAATTCAAGAGATCTGGGTTCAACCCCTGGGTCAGGAAGATCCCCTGGAGAAAGAAATGGCAACCCGTTCCAGTATTCTTGCCTGGAGAATTCCATGGACAAAGGAGCCTGGTGGGCTACAGTCCATGGGGTTGCAGAGAGTCGGATGTGACTAAGACATATTTCATAATTAGGAAAGTGTTATTCATTCTTTTTTTTTTCAGGTATATTAACAGCTATAGTAAATGAGAACACTGCCTTGCCAGTAATAGAGTATTTACTGATAGAGCAGAGGCCTTTCTGTTTGAAGGTTTCAGGGCCCAACTATTCATTTGTATAACTACCTAGTGAGGAAGATAAAAGTAGTAAATCATCAAGGTATGTGATTCATAGGCAGTTTAAGGATTATTTGTGTTTTTTTATCTCTTGATGTACAGTTTCAAGTCTTATTTTCTGTAGAATTAAATATGATGTATATGATATGAATCAAATATCAACCCACACAAAGTGAAATAAGGAGCCATCAGTTTAAAAAGTCTCTCCCCCTAGATCCAAGGCTGGATATCTTCACATTCCCTCAGTTCCTAGTACACATGGCCTTTCTCCTCATTCTGTTCTGCGCTGAAGGGATTCAGAATATGCCACTTCAGAAGGTGGCTCTTTGGTGGAAGGATCATTTTGAACTGAAGGCAGTTAAGAGCAGACACAGGAGGAATTATCTGTCCTCCCCATTTCTGCCTAAAAGCAGGGCATAAATTTCCTGTGTGAAAGTATGCCCACTACTCTCTCCAGTAATGAGAGCAGGAAAATAACCCTTCTCACTGGAGGCAGAGCGTGGACACTATGATCAGTCTGTACAAACAAGTCTTTCTGATTCCCATCTTCTATTAGTTTTCTCTTGTATATTTATCAAATCATCCCAGTTTACCACCTCTACAAGCACAAACCCCTTTCCTTTGTTTTATCATTTCTCCACAATTTATTGCCCTTTGTTAAGATGGTATATAAACCTCAAAATGAATCACTCCTTTTGAATTCACTTGTATGCTCATTATATGTGTAAATAAACTTTTTTTCTCCTGTTAGTCTGTATTTTGTTAGTTTGCTCGGCCTGACCAAACCTAAGAGGGTGTATAAGAAGTTTTTTTCCACTCTATTACAATGGCTTTCTGGAAAACTCAGGTTTCTATTACACAAGAAAGTTTGTTGTTTATTTGTACTGAATAACTTGTGATTAGCCTGTGCAATGTAAAACTTAAGTTATGATAAATTGGTCACTAATCATATAGTTTTTAATTAAAAATTAAATGAAAGCTTAGGCTGTATTTGGTTATTTGGAAGGCTATATATATAGGGATTTTTTTTAATGCTATGTTAAGGCTTTTTTTATGCCATCCCCTGCCCCCCACCTCAAACCCCAACTAGTAACTTGCTACCTTGATTATTCTTTTCAATAAGATAAATAAGAACATTTACTGAAAAGACAGTGAGTCAGTGAAAAGAATGATGGGTGGATTAGTAGTTTGGAGATCTGAGTTCTGTTTGCCTCTTTCTAATGGATCCAGGAGACTAGACAGTGTGTGGATCTGGAGATCAGGGACAGGAGTTATATCCAAGATCTAGGGTGGAGGCGATATGGACTGAAGTTCCATGGGAGAAGCAGTCTACAACCAGGGAATGTCTTTAAGACAATGAGATAGGTAGAGGACAGGGGAGTAGATTAAGAAGTCAGAAGTTCTGTAATTACAGAATGGTGGAGTGGATGAGTGGGAGGCAGGTTTGGAGAATGATGGGGAAAGAAAGTAGGACTGGGGCCTGGTCTTATGTCCTGTGTGGTTTTGGCCACATTTCCTCTTTCATAGACATTATTTCAATTCAGTTTTCATCTCTGTCAAGACGAGATTATCATGCCTCTTGACAGTTTCATTCAGTGATTCAAGTTGGACTCTTCTTTCTAAATTCAAGTTGAGTCATTAAAATACATTAGAAAGATACAGGAAGCTCTGAGCAGGAAGAAATCAGGCAAATGCCAGGTTTAATATTGCTTAAAGGAAGATTCGAGTCATTTTTGATTGCTTAGAGCAGCATTTCCCAAAGTATATCCAGAGTAACACTTGTATACAATAAAAAGTAGTCACTGAGAATATATACAGTTCTTTAATTCAGGACTCCTCAGATATTGAGTAATGTTATATTCAGTATTGAAACAATTTATTTCTTGAGGTCATTTTCATCTTGAAGTTTAACAGTACTATTCAGTTCAGTTTACTCGCTCAGTCGTATCCGACTCTTTGTGACCCCATGAATCGCAGCACACTAGGCCTCCCTGTCCATCATCAACTCCTGGAGTTCATTCAGACTCACACCCATTGAGTCAGTGATGCCATCCAGCCATCTCATCCTCTGTCGTCCCCTTCTCCTCCTGCCCCCAATCCCTCCCAGCATCAGAGTCTTTTCCAATGAGTCAACTCTTTGCATGAGGTGGCCAAAGTACTGGAGTTTCAGCTTTAGCATCAGTCCCTCCAAAGAACACCCAGGGCTGATCTCCTTCAGAATGGACTGGTTGGATCTCCTTCAGTCCAAGGGACTCTCAAGAGTCTTTTCCAACACCACAGTTCAAAAGCATCAATTCTTTGGTGCTCAGCCTTCTTCACAGTCCAACCCTCATATCCGTACATGACCACAGGAAAAACCATAGCCTTGACTAGACAGACCTTAGTTGGTAAAGTAATGTCTCTGCTTTTCAATATGCTCTTTAGGTTGGTCATAACTTTTCTTCCTATTAGGATCATGCTAACCCAGTGTGGGATCAAAACAGGCTGAGAAGTTAATTTTCAAATGTTTGTTCCTCTTTTCCCTCGAAAATTATTTCCAGGAGAAAGAATCAAGAGGATAATTCCAAATGTCCAGTGGTAAATTACCATGGCTTCTGTTGAGGTGAGTCAGATCATTATGTGGGGGAGAGGTTATTCCATTCCGATCTGACATCTGCAGAGCTTTAAAGGCTGTTGTAGCCAGAAACCTCTTGGGAATTCTGACTCTTAGGGTTTCCAAGGTCCCACCTCCTGCAGTCACTGGCTGCTGCTGCTGCTGCTAAGTCGCTTCAGTCCTGTCCGACTCTGTGTGACCCCATAGACAGCAGCCCACTAGGCTTCCCTGTCCCTGGGATTCTCCAGGCAAGAACTCTGGAGTGGGTTGCATTTCCTTCTCCAATGCATGATGGTGAAAAGTGAAAGTGAAGTCACTCAGTCTGTCACTGGAGATACTGGAAATTAGCACCTTTCCTCAGTTTCAGATTTCCTTTTCTGTTCTACTTCAGAAAGGGTCTTTGGTTTTCATCATGAAGGGTAAATGGGTTTCTAACCCAGTAAAAGACTGACAGTAAACGGGAATGAAAAAGAAATCACTTTCTGTCCAAACTCACAGGGCTCGTTGACTGACAGAGGGTCCTCTGCTTGGGACCTTTCCTTCAGAAAGGCCAACCACTGTGAATTTCAAATAAATTTTGTTCTGTGAAGTAGCACTGTTAACAAGAAATTCTTGAAGGGTTTGGTTTTTCTTCTTTGTCCCTGAGAACAACAGGTAACACCTACTGACTGAATACAACTGGACAATTTCAAATTTAAAATTGATCAAATAAATTCCACTTTATGCCTTATTTGGTGGAGGTCTAAGTACTGTTTATTGGTAAAAAGTTAATCTACAAATTATACATATGTGTTTGTTGACATGTCCAAGAAAATATAATCACACACTACTGTTAAAAATCATATTTATTGATAGGGAAAAAAGGGAATCTTCCATTATTCCTTATTCCTTCAAAAAGTAAAGAATACTTAAAAAACCCTCTAGCAGCTTTTCTTTTATTACTGGCTGAGAGAAAGCTCAGGGAGAGGTGGATACTTTTAAAATACAAAGAACATGAAAAGATGCTCATCTTTCTGAAACCTCTATTGTTCAGTAATGCATAATGTTAGATATTAAAGGTTTACGTGTTCATCATCATATTTTATTGAAGTTGGTAACAATTTACTTATTATCTGCATTGGGTTTCTGAAAAATATTTCTCTTTCCATTAAGGATTTCATTTTCAGCATTTGCTTGTCAGTTAAATCCTCACATCATTAATGTAACTTCTCATCATAGGCAAAATGAATATTCATGCCTAGCTCAAATCACTGTTATTTTGGCCTCTTACATTTTTTTTCTTCCCTCCTGAAAGTGTAGATTGTTAACCCATCACTTTACAGTTAAGATTGTTAAATTTCCCAAGATTGCTTTGATTTGTTAATGTAACTTGAAGTTTACATTTAGTCACTTTTCCATGGGCATTAATTTCTGCTTTTAACCTTGGCCAGATCCAGGCATGGTGTTTAGCCTTTTGCTCTTTGCTAGCTACCTGATTAACTCTTTGCTTGTGTTCCAGGTCCTGAAACCATGCTAACTCAATCTTTCATATAGCACCTTGCCTGCTTGTACACATAGCAAATAAAACCCTTAAATGATGATCATCCTCTCAAAAGTGTGACATTCAAGCAGGGAATTAATTTCCTTGTCTAAAAGACTCTTGAAAGTATTTTTAGAGGGCCAGCTTTCAACTAGGTGATTTCTTAAGCTTCCTCCAATCCAGGATTCTATCTGTCTATTGATTTATCTTACTTTAGGTGAACCAACATTTACAAGGCTCAACTTCAAATATATATTTTTGTAGTCAAGGACCACAATTTCCTTAATCTGTGTTATGGCAGATTAGAACTTTTCCTCCCCCTCCCGCCCTGTCTGTTCCTTGTACATGCCCTTCTGCCTTCTGAAGACAGGTTCAGATTGAGCTAGGATAATAGTAAGAGGTCTTTAGTAATGTACCTCAAGTGAAAAGGACAGACAAAAACTTTTATTGCATAATAGCTCATAGGAATCATGATATTCTGCCAACTGATATCTCTTGGCATTTTAAAAGGAGTCTGATTGTCTTGGGGCTCAGTTTAGTTCAGTCGCTCAGTCGTGTCCGACTCTTTGTGACCCCATGAACCACAGCCCGCCAGGTCTCTCTGTCTATCACCAGCTTCCAGAGTTCCACCCAAACCCATGTCCATTAAGTCAGTGATGCCATCCAATCATCTCATCCTCTTTTGTCCCCTTCTCCTCCTGCCTTCAATCTTTCCCAGCATCAGAGTCTTTTCAAATGAATCAGCTCTTCGCATCAGGTGGCCAAAGTATTGGAGTTTCAGCTTCAACATCAGTCCTTCCAATGAACACTCAGGATTGATCTCCTTTAGGATGGACTGGTTGGATCTCCTTGCAGTCCAAGGGATTCTCAAGAGTCTTCTCCCACACTGCAGTTCAAAAGCATCAATTCTTTTGCGTTCAGCTTTCTTTATAGTCCAGCTCTCACATCCATACATGACTGCTGGATAAACCATAGCCTTGACTAGACCGACTTTTGTTGACAAAGTAATATCTCTGCTTTTGAATATGCTATCTAGGTTGGTCATATCTTTCCTTCCAAGAAGTAAGTGTCTTTTAATTTCATGGCTGCAATCACCATCTGCAGTGATTTTGGAGCCCCCCCCCAAAATAAAGTCTGACACTGTTTCCACTGTTTCTCCATCTATTTGCCATGAAGTGATGGGACTAGATGCCATGACCTTAGTTTTCTGAATGTTGAGCTTTAGGCCAACTTTTTCACTCTCCTCTTTCACTTTTATCAAGAGACTCTTTAGTTCTTCTTCATTTTCTGCCATAAGGGTGGTGTCATCTGCATATCTGACGTTATTGATATTTCTCCCGGCAATCTTGGTTCCAGCTTGTGCTTCTTCCAGCCCAGCGTTTCTCATGATGTACTCTGCATAGAAGTTAAATAAGCAAGGTGACAATATATAGCCTTGACGTACCTCTTTTCCTATTTGGAACGAGTCTGTTGTTCCACGTCCAGTTCTAACTGTTGCTTCCTGACCTGCATACAGGTTTCTCAAGAGGCAGGTCAGGTGGTCTGGTATTCCCATCTCTTACCTTTTCCTATTTGGAACCAGTCTGTTGTTCCATGTCCAGTTCTAACTGTTGCTTCCTGACCTGCATACAGGTTTCTCAAGAGGCAGGTCAGGTGGTCTGGTATTCCCATCTCTTTCAGAATTTTCTACACTTTATGTGATCCACACAGTCAAAGGCTTTGGCATAGTAAATAAAACAGAAATAGATGTTTTCTGGAACTCTCTTGCTTTTTTGATGATCTGTCAGATGTTGGCAATTTGATCTCTGGTTCCTCTGCCTATTCTGTCCAGCTTGAACATCTGGAAGTTCATGGTTTACGTATTGATGAAGGCTGGCTTGGAGAATTTTAAAGCATAACTTTACTAGCATGTGAGATGAATGCAATTGTGCAGTAGTTTGAGCATTCTTTGGCATTGCCTTTCTTTGGGATTGGAATGAAAACTGACCTTTTCCAGTCCTGTGGCCATTGCTGAGTTGTCCAAATTTGCTGGCATATTGAGTGCAACATTTCACAGCATCATCTTTCAGGATTTGAAATAGTTCAACTGGAAATCCGTCACCTCCACTAGCTTTGTTCGTAGTGATGCTTCCTAAGGCCCACTTGACTTCACATTCCAGTCTTGGGGCTGCTTGATTCTAAATCATAATCGCTGTTAGAAGCTTACCTTCAGAAGGGAAAAAACTCAATTTAAGGGACTCAGCTGGAAAAGAATCCACCTGCAGTGCGGCAGACCTGGTTCGATCCCTGGGTTGGGAAGATCTCCTGAAGAAGGGAAAGGCTACTCACTACAGTATTCTGGCCTGGAGAACTCCATGGACTGTATAGTTCATGGGGTCACAAAGGGTCGAACATGACTGTGCGAATATCACTTTCACTTTTCAAGGGACAAATTACCCAAACTTCCTTAAACTGGATGAAACATTGACCACTAGCCCAAAATTGAATAGAGGAGGATATGAAGGTAGGCTGAGAAGCAGTGGGTTATTGGTGAGAAACGATGGGTTTGAAGGAACTACAGGGCCTGTCATGGAGAAGAGAGGAGAGAGGTTCTGGGGAAATAAGTGACTGGGAAGATACAAGCCTGCTGTACCTGTGGAAGAAGGGGTGTGGCTGGAATGAACTAAGCATTATGTAGAAGCTGTGTGTATTAGTATGTGACTTGAGCCTAAATACGCTTAGGGATTTTATGTTTGTTCTTGGTTAGTTAACAACGAGATGCTATTTTGACAATGGGTTGTACACTTATAGCTTTCTATGTGGGCAAAACCTAGGGGTTGTATTGTTAATATGCAATTTATTCATTTAGGAGGTATCTATACTAAAATATATATAGTATCAGTGATAAATGCCAGGGTTCAGAATGAAAGCTTCTAGAAAGTAAACACCCTATAGGTTATGCTCCTTGTGCTGCTGCTAAGTCACTTCAGTCGTGTCTGACTCTGTGTGACCCCATAGATGGCAGCCTGCCAGGCTCCCCGTCCCTGGGATTCTCCTTATAAGACTCAGTTAATCCTTTTATGTGATTCCCTGATGACACACGTGTAATTTCAGGGCATACTTAGCTGTTTAAGGGTTGCCTTACTATCAGAGGAGTAAGGGTTGCCTTACTCCAGCTGTTCGGAGTGTGGCCAAGTGATACCTTAGCACTCCCCCAATCCTGTCCCAAGGCTCGGCTTAGCCCAAAGGTCCAGCCTTCATGCAGCACGTATCTACAGCATGCCAGGGACAGTGATGGGCTTGAGCTGGACAGTAGCAAGAAAAACACAGAAGCCCTGACCTTCCGGTACTCCCCAGAGGTCTTGGAAGAGATGGCCTGGAAGGGGTCAAATGGCGACTCTGGTGGGACTCTTCTTTGCTGAGACTGACATCCTGACCACTCGGGGTACTCAGGGGCCAGCTTGCCTGCCAGTCGACCAGACCCAGTGGCCCCAACTGGGACCCTTTTGTCCCTTGTCTCCTCCTGACGTGGACAACTGGCCAGAGTGCCCTGACTGGTAAGGAACAAGAGACTTTATTGACCTCTCTCCCCTTCCCTCTCTCTTTCCTCTCCTTAACCCTTCCTATCCTTCCCTGTTTTTCTAGCTCCCCAGTCCTGGACGTAGGAATCTGGTCGAAGGGCCCTCAGCCTGAGCTGAGAATTGGAGACTGATCACCTACTCTTGGCAGAGAACTCAAATTCTGGTTCTGGTCTGGTCTGATCTCTGGTAGGGCCGAGTTCCAGTTCTCCCTTCTCTGGAGGCCCAGAGAGAAATCCCATAATGCCTGGGTATCTGTAGGTGGCAGGAGATGTAAGGTCACCCCTTTCTCCCCCTTTCCCGCCTCCTCCTCTTCTTCTTTCAACCTGGCTTCCTTTCCTCCCTTGAAATCTTTGATGTTAGTATTTGGATCTGATTTAAGGGCTTCCCTGGTGGTGCAGAGGTTAAAGCGTCTGCCTGCAATGTGGGAGACTGGGTTTGATCCCTGGGTCAGGACGATCCCCTGGAGAAGGAAATGGCAACCCACTCCAGTATTCTTGCCTGGAAAATCCCATAGATAGAGGAGCTTGGTGAGCTACAGTCCAAGGGTCACAAAGAGTCGGACATGACTGAGCGACTTCAGTTTCACTTTCTTTACTATCAGAATTATTTGGAGAAGTCACAGGGCAATAGAGAACCTAATTAATATTAAGCATCAACAATAATTTGGGCATGTTTTCAGTTTGCATAGTAGAGGAAAAGGCCAGCCCTAGATTATCAGTGTGAATTTAATGGTGGTTTCTTTGGCTGCTGGTCAGAATCACTATAAACTATTTAGCATCCAAATTAATATGGATATTATTTTTTATATAGTAGCACTTAACTCATTCATTTCACTAATATGCAAATCCAGTAATTCTCAAACCAACCTCACCTTTCTCTGTATATGCTCAGTTCAGTTCAGTTCACTCAGTCGTGTCTGACTTTTTGCGACCCCATGAATCGCAGCACACCAGGCCTCTCTGTCCATCACCAACTCCCAGAGTTCACTCAGACTCATGTCCATAGAGTCCATGATGCCATCCAGCCATCTCATCTTCTGTCATCCCCTTCTCCTCCTGCCCCCAATCCCTCCCAGTATCAGAGTCTTTTCCAATGAGTCAACTCTTCGAATGAGGTGGACAAAGTACTGGAGTTTCAGCCTTAAATATGCTCAGCAAAGTTCATTAATAGCAAAAAGCTGTCATAAAAATCTCATATTACAAATAATTCATTACTTCTGCAAAAAAAAGTGCTAGAGTAAATTTGTTGATCTATTACTAAGTAATCTAATAAAAACTCAAAATTCAAGTCTATTTATCAGGTAAAAAGAGCAATGCACTTTCTTTTTTCTTGAGATTTAAAATCATGGCAATTCATCTTGTCCATATGCATACAAAGTACTTACATTGGTTAATTTGCTTTGGACTTTTAATAAGCTTCTTCATTAATATGGTATGAAAACTTTAGAAGATTTAACTAGAAGAATTCTGTTACTAGGAACATTCAGCAAAAAGGAAAAGGAATGCTAAGTGTTTTAAAGGCTGGAACAAACATAAAATTATTACTTATGTGTCTAACTTTTCTGTCCCCATCTTCCATAATAATCCAATACAATTTCTTACCACATTTACAGTTCATAGAACAGGATGAAAGAGAGCCTGTAAATGGCAAACTGTAATAAATTTTCCATACAAATGATGGGTTAACTATCTGGGGAGAAAAAAAGCAACAGGCCAGAATAACAGTGATTTGAGCTAGGCATGAATATTCAATTCTGCCGTGATGAGAAGTTACATTAGTGATGTGAGGATTTTACTGACAAGCAAATGCTGAAAAGGAAATCCTAATGGAAGAGAAATTTTTTTCAGAAAATGCATTGCAGATAATAAGTAAATTATCACCAATTTCAATAACACATTATGACATGCCAGCAAATTCATTATATGCTACTTGAGCTTTGGTTGAATAATAGTATTCTCTACTATTGATTATAACTCAATTCAGTAATTCACAATTTGAGTGCCTACTATGTGTATACTGTGTATGCATATCTTAGTTAAGATTGAGAAAAAATCCACTTCCATTCTAAGAGCCCTCTATTTTGCTTTAATCAATTGAGGTAAGTGCTAAATAAATACAGTAATACCGCATTCATTCAGCAAATATTTACAGAGCACCTGCTGAATTTGCTCTTATTGTAACTTGTGTAATAAGATGTTAAATGGGAAAATTTGACTCAAGTATCAAGATACGATAATACAAGCCAGGGAGAGAGATACTGTGATGCCTATTTTCCTTTATGTATAATAATGATTTTTTGAAGGTGTGGTTACTATACTCAGCAGATTAAAAATTGCCATAGTTAGACTTAAAATTAAGCTTTTAAAATTAAGCTTTACTGGAGTACAGTTGTTTTACAATGTTGTGTTAGTCTCTGCTGTACAGCAAGGCGTATCAGCTTACATTTGTCATGGTCAAAAACTGGAAACAACTAGAATGGCTCTCAAATAGGTGAATGACTAAACAAACTGGTACTTTCCATACTGCGGACTACTGCTCAGTAATAAAAAGAAATAAACTATGATGTCACTATTTCAGTGGATCTCAAGGACATGATAATGAAGTGAAGCCGCTCAGTCATGTCCGATTCTTTGCAACCCCAGGGACTATAGCCCACCAGGCTCCTCCATCCATGGAATTTTCCAGGCAAGCGTACTGGAGTGGATTACCATTTCCTTCTCCAGGGGATCTTCCCAACCAAGGGGTCGAACCTGGGTCTCCGGCAAAGCGTGCAGACGCTTATGGTCTGAGCCACCAGGTATGGTGTCTAGTGAAAGGACATGATGCTTAGTGAAAGAAAGGCCAATCTCAAAAGTTTACATTAAACACATTCTTGGATTTGCAAAATGATGGAAATGGAAAGAAAAGTAGTGGTTGCCAGGGGTTAGGGATGGTGGTAGAAGGGCACTGCTGTGACAATTAAGGGGTAAGTTAAGGGAGATCTTTGTGGTAATAAGATAGTTTGGTGTGATTGCAGTGGTGGTTACACAAATCTACACATGATAAAATGATGTAGGACTATACACACAGACTATATCAATGTCAGTTTCCTGGTTTTGATACCATGTTATACTTATATAAGATGTAACCATTGTGGGGAACTAGGTGAAGGGTACATGAGGCATCTCTGCAACTTTCTGTGAATATATAATTATTTCAAAATAGAAGGAAAAAAGGTCTTGTGACTTAAGGTGATCATAGTTCTTTACCTGAAACTAAGTAGAAAAGATTTACAACTTTTTACTAAGAGGGGAAGAATTGCAAGGTTCACTGGGCCAATCGAGAAACAAGATCAAGTTATTTGTATGATTGTACTCCACATACATATTGCTTGCTCAATATATACCCAATTACTTATAATACTCTCCTTTTCTTAAAATGCTTTCTTCCCTTGTTCTTTTGTTTATTTGGCTGTGCCAGGTTTCCACTGCTGCTTGGGCTATTCTCTAGTTGTGGTGAGCATGCTTCTCGTTGCTGTGGATTCTCTGGTTGCTGAGCATGGCTTTAGGGCATGCGGGTTTCAGTAGTTACAGCTCCCAGGCTCTAGAGCACAGGCTCAATGCTTGTGGTGCATGAGTTTAGTTGTTCTGTGACATGTGGGATCTTCCCAGACCAGGGATTGAACCTGCATCTCCTGCCCTGGCAGGCAGACTCGTTACCACTGAGCCACCAGGGAAGCACTCCCTTGGTTTCGATGACATGATACTCTCCTCATGTTTCTTCTCATAAAATCTGCTCTCTTTAATGTTTTCTCTTTTGCTTGTGGGGATATTAGCCAGTTGGTCACCCAAGTCATAAACCTTTGACTTTGTTTCTTTCCCATCTTCACCACTCCAATTTGCCTTCACTTTCTAATATTGTTCTTACTACTACTTCCTTTATTTTTGCCTGCATTTTGTCTCACATGAGTGACTGACATCTGCAACACCCACTTACACACCTTCAGGCTTGTTCTTCCTAACACCGTCCTCCAACAACCAGCCAGAGTGATCTGAAATGCATATGGCCCCATCACCTCTAGCCTGAAGCCTTTCAATGGTTATCCATTGCTTACAGGAAAATTTGCACACCCTCTTGATTTAACAACCAAGGTTCCTGATTGTCGAGTTTCCCCAGCCTCTCTAGGCTAATTCTTCTCCAGAGCTTGACTCATATTTGGCACAGATTCATGCTCTCTGTATGCATTGTTTATGCTCTGTCTTTTGGCTTGAATATTATCTTTGAGGATTACTTGTATACACCTCTTATAATTTTAAAGACTCATTTCAAGACCCAGAGCTTTCAGGAAATCTTCTCTGTCCCTCTTAGGCAAGGTCAAATTTCACTACTTAGACTGTGTCTATTGGCATAAGTTATAATCTTACTTTTCTTCCCAGGTGGCTCAGTGGTGAAGAATCCACCTGCCAATGCAGGAGATGCAGGTTCGATCTCTGGGTTGGAAGATCCCCTGGATGAGCAAGTGGCAGCTCACTCCAGTATTCTTGCCTGGAAAATTCCATGGACAGAGCAGCCTGGGGACTACAGTCCATGGGGTCACAAAGAGTCCGGCATGACTTAGCGACTGAACGCTGATGCATGGTCTTACTTTGTGAGCTGAGAACTGGCTTACCTTTCTCAAGGTCTCTCATGGTTTGTTTTCTATGAACTCATGGTTTCTTGGGTCATCTAGCCTCTCTAGTTCATTATTCATGGAAGTTTAGTAAACATTAATTGCTTCTGTGTAGGGTAGCATATTGAAGGGCAGAGACATTACTTTGCCAACAAAGGTCCATCTAGTCAAGGCTATGGTTTTTCCAGTGGTCATATATGGACATGAGAGTTGGACTGTGAAGAAAGCTGAGTGCTGAAGAACTGATGCTTTTGAACTGTGGTGTTGAAGAAGACTCTGGAGAGTCCCTTGGACTGCAAGGAGATCCAACCAGTCCATTCTGAAGGAGATCAGCCCTGGGATTTCTTTGGGAGGAATGGTGCTAAAGCTGAAACTCCAGTACTTTGGCCACCTCATTCGAAGAGTTCACTTATTGGAAAAGACCCTGATGCTGGGAAAGATTGGAGGCAGGGGGAGAAGGGGATGACCAAGGATGAGATGGCTGGATGGCATCACTGAGTCGATGGACATGAGTCTGAGTGAACTCTGGGAGCTGGTGATGGACAGGGAGGCCTGGCGTGCTGCGATTCATGGGGTGGCAAAGAGTCGGACACGACTGAGTGACTGAACCGACTGAGCTGAGGAATTATTAGTATGTTAGGGATGGGAGGTAGAAACATAAGTGAGATGTGGCTCTTGCCCTTACTTACCTCAAAGTACACAATATCCATTTTCTATTTGTGGACAGTTGGGGAAACCAGGGTAGGATTCTCCTGAGCAAGTCAGCAGCCTGGTGGCACTGTGTTAGCGCCCAGATGAGCCCTGGGGAAGTGCTCTGTAGAGAAGTCAGCTGCGAAAGGCTGGTGCAGAGGGTCCCTGTAGTCAGTCGGTCCACACCACTTGCTTCTTTTAAAACAAAGGGAGCCACAGACCCTTAGTTTATTCCAGTTAAGTAATCCTGAACATTTCAACAGTAAGATCAGTTATAAAATGAAGCATTTGAAAGTCTGATATTTCTCAATAGCACTACCCATAGCATAATAAAAGACCTTTCTGAAGAGTGAAAGGATTTATGGCAGTTGTCAGTTGGTCAAGTCAGAACTGAAAATATTTTTGCTCATCAGAAACTCAGACTGCTTGCTTTCAACCATCTTTTCCCCATTCTCTCATCTTGATTCTAAACATTACTCTGTTTTTTTATTGTTATTTTGGTTGTAAAGGATTAAGAAATGTTACAGTAAAATGTAGGAACTATAGAAGACTGAAAGTGCTTGGTATAACGCCTGGTCCTTTGTAGCATTAAACAATCAGTGTAGAGAAACAAAAACGGGTGTCTTGGCAATTTTGTTAGATATCCAGAAAACCCTTACAAGACAAATTAGAGGAGCAGTGCTGCCTCTCTTTTCATCCTGTGACAGAGAGCTAATTCAGCTTCTTTAACAGAAACTCAAATAAACCCAGCCCTTTCAAAAAGCCTTTATGCTCAATGTAAAGGAAAATGTGTCTTCAAATCCTGAGTTCAGCTTCCACCGGTTTCAATGGGAGCTGTACATTCAGAGCCAAGGGCTAATTTTGGTCTGTGTGCCTCCCCAATAAGTTCTCTTGGGTGATCATTTTAGCTTCAGCAAAGTGTTTCCTCTAGCTATAAGAGCCAGTGTTTAAAAGTTTAAAGCAATGCGAATAGGCCAAAATCTAAATCAATATTCTGTAGAACAAATAAAGAGAAAAGAGAGCGAGGCGGCAGGCACATGGAATGTGCTTCAATTCCCTGGTAGGCAGATCAAGGAGTTTTCAACTAAAACTTAAAAATAAAAGACCTAAAAAACAGATGCGAACAGAACTGTTCTCTCCCCCCTCTGAGAAATGACGGTTAGGCTTTCAGATCAAGACAGAGGGGTCACAAAGGGAAATGCCATGATGTAGTGTCAAGTGAAAACCAACAGGCAAAAGGGATTCAGATCAATAGGCAGCAGCTTCCTTATCTTCCTCAATGCCAGTTATTTTTACAGCATTTGTAGTGACTTTGTTTTGCTTTTAGGTATATTACTTTGGTTCATGTATGAGTTTATATGGAAATTACACGGTATGAGGGGTTGTGTTTCTCCTTTTCCCCACCTACCCTTCCTCCTGAAACTTAGAGGTTTCTTACTGATATCATTTATGAGGAAGACAGCTTGCCTGTCGGTCTCTAGGGCTCTGAAAATGACTCATTATCTTTTGCCCTTTGAGGACTTTGAGGGATAATAGCTTCAAACTGGAAGGAGACATTACATTGAAAGAGCATCCCAAGGCAAGTTCATCACAGTTTAACACAACACTTGACTTCACTGTAACAGCAACTTGAGATGTGATAGTAGGAAGGGAAAAAACCTGGGGTTGTATTGGACCTTTCATGTTCTTTAAAAGAGGGTTTTGTATAAGATGGTTTAATTGCTGAGATGCAAAATGCATTTTATTATGAGGAAAATTATCCTTTTAAGAATATACTATAGCAATAATAAAAAATAAACGGAATTTGTAGAGTAGTTTATATTGGAAGAGCATATTTTTATATCTATTGTCCCTTGAGCCTCTAAAGCAGTTTATAAAAGGATTTCCCCATCTTCCCACCCAACATATACCTAATAGGTAAATACAAAGGTCCAAAGAAATACTCAGTGAGGAAAAGCTAGGGAGGTCTGAATTATAAAGTAATCATGCTTAAAATGTGCAGTGATATATTTAACCACAATTAAAAACAAGAAAAGGCAATATTTTAACTTAAGTTACAGAAAACACATCAGGGCAATAAATGCATCAGGGCAGTATCTCAGGAGGCGGATCCTCATGGAATTTAGTGTTACTGCTGGTTTTAGAAAAGACAGAGGAACCAGAGATCAAATTGCCAACATCCGCTGGATCATGGAAAAAGCAAGAGAGTTCCAGAAAAACATCTATTTCTGCTTTATCTGCTATGCCAAAGCCTTTGACTGTGTGGATCACAATAAACTGTGGAAAATTCTTCAAGAGATGGGAATACCAGACCACCTGACCTGCCTCTTGAGAAACCTGTATGCAGATCAGGAAGCAACAGTTAGAACTGGACATGGAACAACAAACTGGTTCCAAATAGGAAAAGGAGTACGTCAAGGCTGTGTATTGTCATCCCACTTATTTAACTTCTATGCAGAGTACATCATGAGAAACGCTGGGCTGGAAGAAGCACAAGTTGGAATCAAGATTGCTGGGAGAAATATCAATAACCTCAGATATGCAGATGACACCACGCTTATGGCAGAAAGTTAAGAGAAACTAAAAAGCCTCTTGATGAAAGTGAAAGAGGAGAATGAAAAAGTTGGCTTAAAACTCAACATTCAGAAAACTAAGATCATGGCATCTGGTCCCATCACTTCAAGGCAAATAAATGGGGAAACAGTGGAATCAGTGTCAGACTTTATTTTTGGGGGCTCCGAAATCACTGCAGATGATGATTGCAGCCATGAAATTAAAAGACACTTACTCTTTGGAAGAAAAGTTATGACCACCCTAGACAGCATATTGAAAAGCAGAGACATTACTTTGTCAACAAAGGTCCATCTGGTCAAAGCTATGGTTTTTCCAGTAGTCATGTATGGATGTGAGAGTTAGACTATGAAGAAAGCCGAGTGCCAAAGAATTGATGCTTTTGAACTGTGGTGTTGGAGGACTCTTGAGAGTCCCTTGGACTGCAAGGAGATCCAACCAGTTCATTCTAAAGGAGATCAGTCCTGGGTGTCCTTTGGAAGGACTGATACTAAAGATGAAACTCCAATACTTTGGTCACCTCATGTGAAAAGTTGACTCATTGGAAAAGACTGTGATGCTGGGAGGGATTGGGGGCAGGAGGGGAAGGGGACGACAGAGGATGAGATGGCTGGATGGCATCACCAACTCGATGGATATGAGTTTAGGTGAACTCCGGGAGTTGGTGATGGACAGGGAGGCCTGGCATGCTGTGATTCATGGGGTTGCAAAGAGTCGGACACAACTGAACCACTGAACTGAACTGAACTCACTGAAAAGGTGTGACAGGTACCCTACCTTCCAATTCCATGGGCCTTTCTGTTTTCTTTTCCTGTGAAAACTGAAAGTTTTCTGAATTTTCAGGCTCTATTTTGAGATAATGATAAATATTTTGAGTAAAGTACAGAGGAATTCTTCATGTGGGGCTGGAATAAAAATTGAGGTTTATGTAGAGAATTCTGAAAGAGCGGATGGAGAAAGCCCTGGAGCAGGGGTGGGTGAGGGGACAGATTGATGCTAAGGGAAAGCGGGAGGCAGACACCACCACCTGACTGCCGCCTGGGGCACAGAGGCAGTCCTAGCGACCACACACTTGAGCAAAGAGCTGATTAACCTGGTAGCTTGACAGGAGAGAAAGGTTTGTGTTAAGGGGTTGGTGAGAACCCTGGTGGAAAAGGTTAGGGCCCATGTCTGGAAAACAGAACTTTAAGCTAAGGAGTTTGAAAATTCCTTGGCAAGATGAGCAACCAAGGTTTCTGAGAAGGGACATGACTCAGCGAAAGAGGTATTTTAGACAAATAAATCTCCCAGGAATGTTCAGATACGGAGTAAGACTGGTATTCAAGGGAGCAGTTAGGAGGTGACCCCAGGAAGCCCCGGGCATCAAGTGATAAAAGTCTAGACTTAGTCCAGCTGTGGACAAGTCTCACACGTTTGGGGGAACACAACATTTTCTAGTGTTCTCTAAAGTCTGTCAGTTTCGGTAGCTTCAGATCAAATAAGATGCTTAAAAATTTGCTGCAGAAGCGTGGCTGTATCTACATTGTTAACTAGAGAAATAAAACTGCTATGGAGTCCATCTGAGCTGAAAGGTGGAGCTGCACAGACCGGGAACAGCAGACAGTCAATTTATACAATCCTTGAAGACTGTAAGCAGAAATTACTGCCTTGTCTAGGAGGGAAAGGGTTTTTATTTCAGAGTTTTGGAGAGTGACCAAACTTGCCACTGTTCCGAAACTTTAACCCTCAGGCCTTGGCTTTCCTTGGATTAGTTCCTATCGCCCACCTCATGAACTCCTTGAGTGGCTCACTCATTGGTGAGCAAAGACCAACTGCTGCCTTTCTTGGGAAGGCTGTGTGTGTGTATTCTTGTGCGTGCACACTTGCATTTGCTCTCAGTCATCTCTGACTCTTTGGGGCCTGTAGCCTGCCAGCTCCTCTGTCCATGGGGATTCTCTAGGCAAGAATTCTGGAGTGGGCTGCCATCTCCTTCTCCAGAGGATCTTCCTGACCCAGGGATCGAACCTGCGCCTCTTTTGTCTTCTGCATTGACAGGTGGGTTCTCCACCAGTAGTGCCACATGGGAAGCCTTATTGGAGGCATGGGCTTAGCCAGTCCAGGCCTATAGCTTGGTTAACTGGCAGCAGGTGATTTCTTGTTTACTTTCCTGGGGCTGTTTTTTCAAGGAATTATTACAGAGCAGAGATGTGTAAAACAGAGCTCTGGCATTGCTAAATATTGGCAAGGTCAAATTCTACTGAACTTTGGGATTAGTAGCGATCTGACTGTGTTTTTCCTTTGGGTACTTCTGCTCTCTGCAGCTCTGTTTTTTGTGATCCTTGTTGTTCCTGAATGTCTCTTTAAGATGTTGCTCAGGAGTTGGTAGAGCTGGCAGACTACATTGCATGCTGTATTATTCATTGTTTGGTGACTAGACTTCATATCGGTGGTAAAAATAAACATGATGCCTCTCTGCTTACTTCAGTCCTTCCAGTCCTCTTGTGAACTATTTCCTGGAACTGCGCGACTCCCTTGAAACAAAGTATGAAGAAGGAGAAGGTGGAGGTGGGCGGAGAGGAGGAGGGGGAGGGGAAAGGGTCAGGATCAGTCTCAACCTTGGCATAAGTTTTAGAAGCAGGAGGATGACACACTCAGCTTACAGAGAAGTGTAACGATTGCCCCAGTGGCACTCTAAACGTAAAGCTAGTCTGTCCTGCCACAAGTGTGGCCGTCCTTTCCATTCTTTGGTTTGGAAGCAGTCATTTTAATATATAGACACCACTCTATATCAATTAAGTTGCAATTTTTCTCATTAAGATGGAGGAACCGATTTCTGGCCATGATGGTTTCAACTTTACTTCATAAATGAGCCAGTAGGTGTTGCTATGCTGGCACTAATGTGGACTCCATAAGAACTAACTGGTCACTTTGTGGTGAGTGGGTCCCCAAATAATTCTATTTGTGTGTTCCTTCTCAAAGCTCAAAACACTGCTCCCCAATACTGCAGTTCTAATGGGTTTATTTTGATTGCAGAGGATTTTAAAATGAAGATCCCCTCTTCTGCTGTGTCTGTTCACAATCCTGAAAAATAACTTCATTGACTTTCCAGTAGTTAAGTTGTTTTGGTCTTTGGAGGAACAATTGATAACCAATTTGTATAACTGGAAAAATATTTTTTCTCCTTCACTCTTCCTAATTTCTGCACTTCTTTTGTAATGTATATTATAATCACCCCAGTGTCCCAAACGTACATTAAAAAAAAGAAAAAAGAATCTTTCTGGTATAAGCCTACAGGCATAGATAACCTTTGAAACATTCTCTTGTTTGTCAAACAAACAAGTGTATTTACACAAGACCTAACTCTTCACAATGTACCTCAGCGTCTCAAGTATGCTTGCATTAGAAAGTGTTTTTCTATTCCTATGTGTAGGAAGAAACAAGTTATTTCCTTGTGTTATCCTTTGTAGGGTTGCTGCTGTATCAATTATTAGGCAGAAACAGACATCACTACTTTTGTTTTTGCCTTAAAGTTGATAAGCAAAAATTGAAAACTTAGAAAAATATTTTCAGTTTTTATATTGAAAGCAGAAGTTCTTAGAATTAAAAAAGTTTTATAATTGATTTTTAGGCAGTCCACCAACTATTTCAATGTGTGATTTGATGAGGAAAAATGCAGTTTGTGTACATTCAACTGCTTTTGCATCTGAAGTTTCCTCAGTTGTACCTAGTAAGTGACATTGCATGGTGAAAATATGAACCTGTCAAAGCTGCTTTTCTCTTATTTAATTGCTAAACACAGCAGAAACCTATACACTTCAGATGAAAACTCATGCTTTGATCTTAAAACACTGTTTAAAGAGTGTGAATGTATATTCTGTTACAGAGTGAAAGCAAAGGCCCTGGGTGAAGGAAATGAACAAAGCTTCAGAAAGAAACGAGAGAGATGGCTGGAGGAAACCTGAAGAATGAACGGAAAAGGAAACTGTTACATTTTTGCTTTCATAGTTGCAAAACTATTTAATAATATGAAGCAATAACAGTTTATCGAGCCTTTCACAGGTAGGGCTGAATCACATGAGCCAAAGCAGACATAGATTTTTCTATAAACTGCTCAGTGCTCATTTAAAAATGATCTTTAATAAAACAGTGAAATACTTCAGTTGTATAAATCTCTTAGCACTTTCTAAATAGGAAAACAATAACACACTTTAAAGAGTGGGGTTTGGAGCAAAGTAAATAAAACTAAACATTTTTCTGCATTATTTTATAATGAATTTTCATTGATTTTCTTGGTTATATGATTTGTGGCCTGTGGTCTTTCCCCTGCCTCCTTCCCTCTCTCTCTCTCTCCTTTTCCTTCATGATCCCTTTTCTCATCTTCCTGAGTGGTGTCATCTGGGGGCAACTTCAAAATAGTTAGCTGAGTGAGACTACACAAGGTGAAGGAAAAACACTCAGGTTTTCTCCCTGTTGAGTTTCATTAGTGAAATGCTCTGAAGTCATGGGTGGTGAGTGTGAAAATATAGAGCTGTAGATTGGGTGGTAATCAACTTGTTGTTTGTAGTAACCAGAGATGTAGCATTCTAATCATTCCCTCATACCAGGACATGGAAGCTGAGTTTAATTCAGCTAAATGGCCCATGATACAGACTCCCCTTCAATTTGATTTCTCCCCTCTGGTGAATTCTTAATCAGAATTTCCTACTATTTAGTAACTAAATTACAATCTGTAAATTGTAGGCAACTGCATATAATGCGATGATGTATCCATAAGCATTGAAATTACTTAGAGCATTTCATGTAATAAGCATTCTAACATAATGCATTTAAGCTTTGGGATGGGAAAATAATCTGGTTAGATATAGCAATAAAGCATAAAGGATCACTTATATTTATTTCTGAAGAAAAGATGTAAAATGTGGATGCTTTTTCTCAACAAAGTAGTAATTTAAAAGTAGATATGAACTTTTCACTTAAATAATAAAGGTATTTATAAACTGTTGCTTTATATATATATATCAGATGTTTAGATAAACATTTCATGTACCTTCATTTGATCATTACAACAATTTAATGAGGTAGCTACTTCTATTACTCCATAGCAGAAAACTAGGACTCAGAAAGTTTAATAATTTGCCCAAGATCATACAACTACTGGTGTTGAGGCTAGGATTCAAATTAAGGTATGCCTGATTCTAGAGTCTGGGCTCTTTATGCTATGGAAATGTAATCAGAACATTTTTATACATTTAGTTTTTATTATTTTCATTTATTTTGTATGAAGTATTCAACTTAAAATGTGATCAAACCAAATAAGCAATTGTGAGTGGCATATTTGTTTAGTGGAGTATTTATTTATCAGACTCCCTGCCCTGCTGGCCTTTGCAGTGGAAAGCTGAGTACTGGTATGTGACTCTGAAATAGTAAGTCAGTAAAATATGAGACTATGGAAGACTACAGCAGATGAGAATAGTGGGGAAAGACTTCCTGAAGGAGGCAAAACTTCTAAGTGAATCCTGTACAAACACATCAGTGTCTCAAAATCACCAAAATAGGTAGGACAATCTGAGGATATTATTAAAAGTAAATGAGTTTGCTGTTAGCAAAAAGTGAGGTAAATATAAGAGCTTCGCATTTCTTAACCATGGTTGCATATTAGAATCTAGAGTGCTTTTTAAAATACACAGACACCTAGGCCCCATGCTTGACCAATCTTAAATTCTGTGTTGGTGAAACTTGGGAAATGGTATTTCTTAGAAGTTCTAGGAATTCTAGTGTACACCTGTTGCTGAGAATCACTGATAAGAGCTGTATTGATGTATTTGTGTTGGGGTCAAGAGGAAAATGAAGTAGAATAGGCTTATACAGCTACAAAAACTGGAAAGATTTTGACATTAGACTTGATGGTATAGACACATGAATATAACTAGATTGTCTTGATCAAGAGAAGTCAATTCAATTCAGTTGACAAGAACTGAGATCTTATATGTACAAGGTACTGTAGAGGGACCTGACAAGTTGACCAAATCTGATCTTTGCTCTTTAATGTTTCATAGATATAGTAGGAGGTATACTGATAGCTGTTAAAGTATGTGCATACCAAGGACTATAACAGAAATTCAGACATGCTCTGGCATAGAAATATTCTACTTCTGATTGTAAATGTCTAAAGATTACCAAAAGAAGAAAACTCTCATTGGAATTTTGACCCAAAAGTAAGCCTGAATTTTTGAGAGACATGAAGCAAAGAGCATTCTCGATACAGAAATTAATGGTGTTCAGAGGCTCAGAACTTATTTGTGGATGAGGGCAGGAATCACAGTGAAAAGGGGCTGATGAGAAGGGGAGAGACCAAAGAGAAAGAAAGGCTGTGAGTCCAGCATGCCCAGCTGAAGGCTGAAGTGTGGCCCCTGCCACTTGACATAGTAAATTCCATGTTCCTCCTCAGAAAGTCTGCAAGTATTACTGTTACAGTGCAGCTCAAGGTTGTCTCAGGGAGAAAATAGTAAGAGAAGGACAGGCCTGCTGTTGCACAATGTTAAAAATGCTGAAAGATTATGTGTACTTCTTATGACTGTTTTAGAAATGCTTTTTCTTGGTGTCTTCATTACTCAATCTTCGTTTTGTTTCTATGTGGGATGGTCATCACCACGCCTACTATTAAACAGTAATTGCAGTGAAATGAAAGTTGCTCAGTCGTGTCCGACTCTGTGACCCCGTGAATTCTCCAGGCCAGAATTCTGGAGTGGGTAGCCATTCCCTTTTCCAGGGTATATTTTGTTCACTTTGGAAAGGTCTCTCCCCTTCTCAATCAGAGACTTCCCTTAATACCTCCCTGTTTGAGTCAACTCTTTCTTTTTGGGTTTACTTTTTTGGCTTATGTCTTTTGGGTTGTTCCCTTCCTTTTGTGAAGTCGCTCAGTTGTGTCTGATTCTTTGAGACCCCATGGACTGTAGCCCACCAGGCTTCTCTATCCGTGGGATTCTCCAGGCAAGAGTACTGGAGTTGGTTGCCATTTCCTTCTCCAGAGGATCTTCCTGACCCAGGGATCGAACCAGGGTCTCCTGCATTATAGGCAGATGCTTTATCATCTGAGCCACCAGGGAAACTCCTTTTACTGAAGCACAAAAACTTTCTAATAAAGGGTGTGAGAAACACTGTAAGTGTTCTTATATGTCTGATAATGTCTTTATTCTTGACATTTTTCTTCTTGCAGGAAAATTTTAGTATTTCCTCTTTTTCGCAGTGTTTTGAAATACTGTGAGGGCATCTCCTAATATGACTATTTTCATTTGTTAATATTTCTGTTCTTTAAAAAAAATATTTCTCTTCTTTTAGTGGGTTGCTTGAAGCTGGAAACCAACCTTACAAACTTTGGAATTTTATTTTGTACCTTTTCTTTGATAATTTTCTTCTCTCTATATGTCAGATGTTGAACCTCCTAGCACAAAACCTGTATTTTATATAATTTGTTTCAGACTTTCCATCTTTTTTCTGTTTTTTTTTATAAAATTATTTTGCTTAATCTTTTGAGAGATTTTTATTTTGTTTTCCAACCCATTATCATTTATTTCATTACTATTTTTAATTTGAAAAAGCCCTTTCTTGTTCTTTGACTATCTCTCTTTTCATTGAACCTTGCTTTATGTGTAATAATAAGGGCTTTAAAAATTATGTATTTTTTGCTTGTGCTGGGTCTTCACTGCTGCGTGGGTTACCCTCTAGTTGTGGTTCACGGATTTGTAGCATGAAAGTCAGTAGTTCTGTTTCCTGGGCTCTAGAGCATAGGCTCAATAGTTGTGGCTCACGGGTTTAGTTGCTCTGCAGTATGTGGGATCTTCCTGGACCAGGGATTGAACTTGTGTCTCCTGCATTGGCAGGGGGATTCTTTACCACCGAGTCACCAGGTGAGCCCCAACTAAGGGCTTTTGTTTGTGTGGTTTTTTTTTTTTGTTTTTTTTTTTGTTTTTTTTTTTTTGGGGTTTTGGATTTTTTTTTTTTTGATTGTGGTTCACGGATTTGTAGCATGAAAGTCAGTAGTTCTGTTTCCTGGGCTCTAGAGCATAGGCTCAATAGTTGTGGCTCACGGGTTTAGTTGCTCTGCAGTATGTGGGATCTTCCTGGACCAGGGATTGAACTTGTGTCTCCTGCATTGGCAGGGGGATTCTTTACCACCGAGTCACCAGGTGAGCCCCAACTAAGGGCTTTTGTTTGTGTGGTTTTTTTTTTTTGTTTTTTTTTTTGTTTTTTTTTTTTAGGGCTTCAGTATTTGTTTTTTTCTGGGATTATGCATTCTGATTGATTTTTACCTCTGTCTTGTATCTTGAACATTTGTTTCAAGTCCAGTCTTGACCATATTTAAAAGTAAGATCTCAAAAACTGAATGGGAAACCTGTGTTTTTAGATGTGGCTCATGAACTGGAAGGGATTATTTTGCTGTTACTATTTGGGAGGCTGATGCTTAATGCTAGAGAAGTGCTGTGTGTCAGAATGTAGTGGTCTTTCTCTAGGCTTATTCAGTTTTTCCAGAGGAAAGACATTCACTAATTCTTCCAAGGGTATAAAGAAGCTAGTTACTGGCGTTTACTGCTGTTTTCTGAATATGTGGCTCATGAGTCCAGAATTTGTTGGAAGCTAATTGACATCTTTATTAACTTCATCCTTCTGTGAAAGCTTTCTAATCTGTGTTTTTGTTCATATCATTTATTATTCCTTTAACTGCCTAACATTCTCCATAATTTTGTTGTAACTTTTTATCTACCCCTCTCTGGATTCCGTGCTAGGTCCCATAGGCAGTGTAACTGGGATCTTTATGTTCCCTCAATGTGTTTTGGACTTTGTTCTTGAGTAAGTAGTACTTGTTATAGGTTTATGACTTCTCTTTCTTCGCTATTTTTTAAGTGAGGTTTTGGGATAAGCACAAGTAAATTTGTATGTATATCCACATCTTTAGATCAAACTTAAGGCCTGATTGGATATTAAATTCTTCTATAAAACCTTCCTTTCTTGACTTCTTGATCCATGCCAATAGGTCTCTTCTCAAAATTCCTACTGTAATAAAATCAGTGTTTTTACTTGGCACTAATAATTATCTGCTTTTTTCTATATATTAATTGCAGATTTTTGGTCAGATGATGGCTTATATTTCTTTTGAATTCTCCCAGTACCAATACTTATACTGGACAAGTAGTCAATGACTTGCAAACAATTGTTAATTAATTGGATTTAGCAAATGAAGGATTAAAAAAGGTGCATGCATGACTGGTAGTGGAAGTCTTGGTGGTAAAGTGATGGAAGTACCGGCAAAGATACTGGCAAAGACAGACAAATTGGAGAGGGAAGTTAGTGAATGCAAGTGGACATTGGTCAGATGTACTGTTTGCACAGAATCCTTAAATACACTTTCTAACTTGATGTTGCTTACCTTATTAATCTCTTCAAAGCTGAGGGCAATAATTCACTCTCTCAGCTGCCTCTGCAGATATGATGTGTGTTTTCATTCGCTCAGTCATGTCTGGCTCTTTGTGGCTCCATGGACTGCCTCCCATCAGGCCCCCCTTTCCATGGAATTTTCCAGGCAAGAATATTGTAGTGGGTTGCCCTTTCCTACTCTATGATATTTCCCAACCCAGGGACTGAACCTGTGTCTCTTATGTCTTCTGCACTGGCAAGTGGATTCAGTGGTAACTGGCGCCACCTGGGAAGCCCAGACTGTTTTGCAGATATGACGCAATTATATAATTGATAACGCTCACTGAGCCTTCAAAAGTGGGCAATGAGAAAAAAGCATATGAGCAACTCATTTCAGATGAAGGTGGTGGCAGAGGTACTCGACCTTCCAGGTTAGCAGTAGAAGAGGCTTGGTGTCCTGAGCTAGGTCCCTCGGGCAGTGCAGGAGGAGTCTTTGCTGGTAGTCCTTCAGTTGGTTTAGGTACTGTTCCTGACTACATAGTCTCTAAGCCTGACCTGTAGGTGATCTTGGACACTCTGTATTCATTCTTTAAGAATCCATTGTGTTTGTGTGCATCTAAGAATTCTGAATGCTAAAGCAAATAACAAAAAGTATGCATGTGTGAAATAAGGTATAAAATGAAACAGAAGTAGGTCTCATAGTTTTGTTTTGTTTCTTTCAAACATGTAAACACATGTATCAAGTCAAGATATGCAAATCTATATCCAAAAAGTGGAACTGAAAACAAGAGGACAAAAGACAGGTAAATTTAACATCAGTCATAGTTACAGGAAAGGAAAAAGACATGTAGCTTCCCATTTTATAATGATGTAAAAATGGAGGAACCAGGGGTACTCATCTAATTTGGTTCTGGAGTAAAATGCCTTTAAAAATACATTAATCTAAGTCTGAATATTTGAGAACTCTTTGGGGATTGAGCACATTACTTTTCCCTCTAATTCTTGTCAGGTTAATGCTGGTATTACATTTTGTAACTGCTTATTGGCATTCCTTCATTTGCTCTCCCACCTACTTGGCACTATGTGGAAGAAACTATGCTCTGAGAAAAGGTAAATGCATGCTCTTCTGTTACCATGAGTGAACTGGTCTGGATTAAGGCAGTCAGCATATTCAGAAGCAGAGACATTACTTTGCCAACAAAGGTCTATCTAGTCAAAGCTATGGTTTTTCCAGTAGTCATGTATGGATGTGATAGTTGGACCATAAAGAAAGCTGAGCACCTAAGAACTGATGCTTTTGAACTGTGGTGTTGGAGAAGACTCTTGAGAGTCCCTTGGACTGCAAGGAGATCAGTCCTGAGTGTTCATTGCAAGGACTAATGCTGAAGCTGAAACTCCAGTACTTTGGCCACCTGATATGAAAAGCTGACTCATTTGAAAAGACCCTGATGCTGGGAAAGATTGAAGGCAGGAGGAGAAGGGGACAACAGAGGATGAGATGGTTGGATTGCATCACTGACTCGATGGACATGAGTTTGGGTAAGTGAATTCCGGGAGTTGGTGATGGACAGGGAGGCCTGGCGTGCTGCGGTCCACGGGTTGCAAAGAGTCAAACAAGAATGAGCGGCTGAACTGGACTGAACTGAAGGCAATCACGGAAATAATGTTGGCTTTGAATGGAATTTCTGTTCCTACTATTATCTAGGAAGGCTTGGCTAGCCTATAGAGAAAGGTGAGGCAGTTAATGTACATGTATGTAGGGAAATGTTAGGATGTGAAAATGGGGCTATGTGTAAAGAAAATAAACTTAGTTTCATTTTAGACATGTTGGGATTTCGGGGCTTCCCTGGTGGCTCAGACAGTGAAGAATCTGCTTGTAATGCAGGAGACCTAGGTTCCATCCCTGGGTCAGGAAGATCCCCTGGAGAAGGGAATGGTAACCCACTCCAGTATTCTTGCCTGGAGAATTCCATGGACAAAGGAGCCTAGTGGGCTACAGTCCATGGGCTCACAAAGAGCTGGACATGACTGAGTGACTAACTCTTTCACTTTCATATTGGGATTTCAAGGGTAGTATGAGGTGTAACTGGGAGTATGAAACTGAAGCTTGGGTGGGAATTTATGCCAAGAGACAGACAGCAAACCTTATAATTGAAGCCAGGAAAACTGATGCTGTTTGCAAAGAGAGAGTAGAGAGACAGAACAGGGGGCCTGGTACTGAGCACGGAAGGAAGCTCCTGTTAAGGGGTGTTGGAAGACGAACAGCCAAGAAAGAGAATGGAGTAATCAGAGCAGCAAGATGAGACACAGGAGAATGGCATTCTCATGGAGATCAAAGCAAGCTCAGCGAGACTCTTTAAAGCAGCCCCGCAGCGTGGAGCTGAGATGCTTAGGCTCTGTGCTTTGTATCTTAACCCCTTTCATTTCGTGATACATCAAAGAGTTAATAAATATTTGTATGTATAAACAAATAGCCCAGGAACACAAGGATTAGGGAAAATAGAGTATATAGTTATCTTTTGAAATTTTAGTATCTTTGGAAAAGGCAAGGATAGGTTTTAGGGATTTCAGGAGAGAATGAGAATGTAATAAGCGCTGATGACATAGATTGCATGTTTGATGAATTTGGATGGAGAGAGTAATATATGAAATAAGATACTTATCAGAGACAGTAGAATCCAATGAAAGGATTTAAAAAATTGGAATAGATCTTAGTGTAACTAATGGTTAAAGGAAAGAAACAGTAGGAAGAGAGGAATTACAATGAAAATATTAACTGTAAAAAATGCATGTATCGAACGTTTTCTTATTTAGGGAATTTAGAAACAGTATTTATAGATGTATCTATTTGGATATAGTACTATGAAAAATAACTCAGATCTTATCTACTTCAATCTACTTTGTTGTGCAGTATAGAACCTTAGATCATGGGATTTTGGAATTCCAACAACCCTCAACCTTCTTATTTATGAAACAGAGCCCAGGAACTAAGTCAGATCTTAAAGACTGGTATAGATTCAAGGATTAGCCAGAATGAGGATTAGCCTAAAGTGACTCTCTCTTGGTATACTGATGAACTGAACAATTCAAAAAATCTACCCCTAATCAAAAGCACAAAAAATGGATACAACTTCTTGAGCCTCCCTTTGTTTGTATCAGCTGGGGTACAGGCTACAGTGCTCTAACACAGTGGGCCTGATCTCTTGATCTGTCGTATCTTAAGAGTGATAGAAGTTTCTCTGTCTCTCATGGGAAAGTGTGTAGATGAATGGTATAGGGCAGGGAAGCCTGGCAGGCTGCAGCCCACGGGGTCACAAAGAGTCGGACACGACGAGTGACTGAACTGAACAGGGCTGTTGGAGACGCCCTGTCACCATTTCATGACCAGCAGCAGGGAGACAGAATTCAAGGCTGATAGTCTATGCAGAGGTGACTCAGAAACTGTCTGCGTGCCTTTTATACCTCTCCTATAGGCCTAAATTTAGTTATATGACCTCACTTAGCTACAAAAGGAGCTAGGAAATATAATCCGTAGTGGGACACCCTTGCTGTTACTGTTTTTTAAATTCTTCACATTCTTGTATAAACATTCCTCCTCATAGCGTTAGGTGTTTCAGATGGGAGAACTGAGGCAATGAAACAGACAAGCGAAATGAATACTTAATGAAACATCACAGCATATTGAATAAATATGAGAGAGATTAAATACAAATTTACAGAGGCATCTATTTGAAATGACAATGCTATTTGGGTGCCTGTTTGAGTTTCTACCAAGCAGCACTTTCAGCCAGTGTGTGTCTGTTGTCTCTGGGCAATTACAATTATTCAGCATCAAAATCTTAGCTCTGGGACCAGAAAAAAAGAATCTAAAAAGCATTCACTGATAGTCTGATTCAGAACAACTGCTTTTCCCTTTGGTCTATTCATGCATATTTCAATCGGCATTAATGTAAAGTACCTCGTGGACTCTCTTCTACATGAAATCCTTTTCTCTACTTGGCAGCCGTCCTGGCATGAGGTTCTAAATGGTCATTCTGGGATGGTAAATCAGCTATCCTCAGCTGATGGGTCTAACAATGAGGAGATTGCTGGAGGCAGGTGGTGTTGTGAGGCTTAAATCTGTTGGCATTAAGTGACAATTCATATTTGCTACAGGAGCAGTAAATTGCACTGTTTTAAAACAGGAAGTCTGAGTTAAAAGCTGTGTAAAACCATTATACTGTAGCCAGCACTCCAGGCTTTTCTAATTAGGTCATTTGGAAAAAGATGACCTTTAGTTTTCCATGCCTCTTTGCTGGGGACACATGTTTCTAATTATCATTTGTATGTTACTACGCCAAAGCTGTTGACAAGCTGAGCTTTTTCTGTGTAGCGTGCATGAACGTATCTGTATGTCTGTGTGTGCCTCTGCGTACTCTATGAAGTTAATAATATTTTTGTGTTCTAGCCCTGGCCAAACAGAAGAAGATGGAAACAATGTGTGCTGTAATTTTAACATCAGAGCAACCAAAAATCATACGGATTTGAGTGAAGAACACACTAAGGGATATTTTTGACATCCGCAGTGTTTTAGGCCAACTTTGACTGTACCTTTGTCTGAAATCAATATATCAAATATTTCTTCGGTTTTGGGCTGGCAAGTGTGAACACACTGCGTAAGTTACAAGGGGGAAGATGAATGTCAGTCCGCACTGTTACTAGAGATATACATGCTGGTCATGCTTGAAATTCTGTCCAAAACTAAAAATCTTATATCTTCTAAGGCTCACATGTCCTTCTGTATGCTATTTTTAGAATGTTCACAGATGCAAACAAATACTGTCTTCTAATGACCACTTATTCCAAAAGAAGTTCTGAATAAAGGCACAACACGATTGTGATTCAAAAATATATTCCATGTATGTGGAGCTAGCCCAAGAAGCGAGGCATTCCCTAAGGCTGGTTATTCTGTGACTTCCTTTTCTGTTGTGGGAAAAGTTTCTCAGTGTGCTATCGTTGATAGCACGTTTTTTCATCTGATATCACAAAATCATCACCTCGTTGCTGACAGGCCTTTGAGAAGTCTTCTAGCTCATGGTCTGCTTTGAGGACTTTCTGAACTTAAACTCTCCTGGAATGTAATGGTCTACTCTTTACTTAACAATCCCTCACAAGGGAGACTTGACAAGGAAGGATGGTACTATCTAAATGTTTAATATATAAATTACCCTGGCAGTTTGAGGAAAATGTATGGAAGATGAGTTGAAGTTTATTATGAAATTGCTAATAATTTATTCAACTCAATTTTCTCTTAGAAGTTCTATAGTGGGTAATGATGGTTCTCTAATGGAGCAGTTTCAAGTCTGGAAAGGGAGCTGCCAGTCACAGTATGACAGAGGTAGGTGAGTTACTAAGGCACCTTGAGCTGGAGTTCTGAGCTGCATAGTCATCGGTCAGACCTAGGTGAATCTATCACACGGGTGAAGGGTTTCCAGTGATATGAAAGCTTTGGCCTTTTCTTTTTTCTTACTCTTGGTTGTTGGAAACTATTTACTGTTGAGATGTTTATCAATAATTAAAGCCCCAGTTGCAAGTGGCTGAAAGGAACCTTTTGAGCAGATGATAGGGTGGAGGGTATGTGTCCAGGAGACAGTTACTCTGACCAGTCCGACAGCTGGTTAGGGTTATATTCATGACATTGCCGTGAGAACGCACATGGTCAGTCTCCAGGTCCAAGCACTGTAATTGACCAGACTTGCCCAGATGTTGCAGGTTGACATCTATCCCCACATTTGCTCTCAAGCCACACTTTCCAGACAGGAACCAAGCCAGGCAAGGTTACTAAGGCAGATTTATCCTGAGTGACATGCAACTCCTCGGACAGCCCTCTAATTCCTGGACTTCCCACTGCCTTGCTGAGCCTCTCTGAGGCTGTTGGATTGTCCAGGAGGCTTCAACCCAACCTTTATTTTTCCTTTTGCCTCACTCAGGGCTTGGCTTATGTATGAATCTCACTATTCTAGTTTTCCCTGGCTTCCTTCTCACTTTCACCTCACTTGACCTAATTAAATCCTTGACGAGCTAGTCATTATGCCCTGAACACCACAAACGCTAGGATGAGATTCTTGAAAAAATTTATTTTGAAGGCTCAAGGGTTTGATAAGAGAATAACAAAGTGAAAAAAGGAGAGTTTACTGCTGGTTGAAGTCTCATCAATCCTAGATGTCATCTGCCATGCTTGTTACAGGGAGCATCCTTCTCACTGATTTTTCTTAGTGCCTTGCCTCCTATAACATTGTTGGGAGTCATTTTATCTCCCTTGGAAGGGATCCCTTCAAATCAGTTCTTCCTAGAAATCTCCCTACCTCCTTCCTCTTTTCGTTCCTAAATGAAACTTGAATCCGCTTGCCTATGCCCAGTGAACCCAGTCTACTGGCACCTGGCTGTGGTGAAGGAAAGTGCCAGCATTTATGTAAGGCACCAGACAAGGAGTCTAGGCAGCTAGTGCTGAAAAAGAGAAACTCCCAGTTGGGTTTCAGGGGAGTATTTTCAAGGCCAGGTGAGGGAGAGGGATCTTAGGATTTGTGATCAACTCATGCAGGAGGAGAAGGGACTGACAGAGGAGGAGATGGTTGGATGGCATCACTGACTCAATGGATGTGGGTTTGGGTGGACTCGGGGAATTGGTGATGGAAAGGGAGGCCTGTCATACTGCGGTTCATGGGGTCGCAAAGAGTCGGATACTTCTGAGCAACTGAACATGAACAATTTTCTGATTGGTGGATGGTGAAGTAAAGGGCAATATCAGAGGGATTAACATGATCAGTCCTTGGGCTCCAGTAGGCTTGATGTCTTGTGTGCTCATGATCATCAAATAGTTAACATCTTCCCTTTGGTAGGGGTTTTCCTATCTGTAAAACAACTCAGGAAATGTGCATCAGATACTATTATACAGGTATTTCAGAGAGGAGCTAAAGTAGAAGATAATGGGGGAGCGATCTGTCCCAGGAAGGCCCCATGGGGTCCTAGGCAGTTAAAATTTCTCACCTTGGCCAAGGAATTTAAAAGGAGGTTTGCACCATACTGGTTTCCACAGAAATGCTGCTCACAAAGCCATCATTAGGACTTAGAGTCTGAAATTCCCTATTTCAGAATAAGATTTGGCCTTTTCTTTTGCACAAAACAAAGAATCATTAAAGTACTTCCCCCCTACTCCAAAAAAAAAAAAAAAATTGAAGTACTCTTTACATAAGATTATATATTGCTTTTACTCCTAGAACAGAAATTTCTTTAACTTGACGCTGCTGACACTTTGGACCTAGTAAGTCTTTGTTGTGGGAGACTGTTCTGTACATTGTAGGGTGTTTAGCGGCATGCCTGGAGCACCGCCCCCCAGTCATAACATCCCAGAGTGTCTCCACACTTTACCAAATGCCCCCAATGGGCTGCATTACTGCTGGTTGAGAACTGCTGCCCTGGAACAACAGGGACAAACTGAAGGCATCTTTTAAGATAGCATTTTACTGCTATATGGATGGCCACCCACAGTGCACATTAACTAATGCTAATGGAAGGGGACTGTCCTGTACATTGTAGGGTGTTTAGCGGCATGCCTGGAGCACCGCCCCCCAGTCATAACATCCCAGAGTGTCTCCACACTTTACCAAATGCCCCCAATGGGCTGCATTACTGCTGGTTGAGAACTGCTGCCCTGGAACAACAGGGACAAACTGAAGGCATCTTTTAAGATAGCATTTTACTGCTATATGGATGGCCACCCACAGTGCACATTAACTAATGCTAATGGAAAAGGTCAAGTTCAAGGAAGATAGTGTGAGTGTGCGTATGTAGATGTGCATACATGCAACCATCTATCTCTGTCTTACTGTGAAAAGTGACTTGATTTACCATCAACAGCATCACTAGCTGGTGCAGAAACACTGAAAATTTCCCATTCTCTGCTAAACCAACCACACAGCCAAAGCATTGAAATATGTATAGAACTACATCTTTTGTTACTTCCAAAAGTAACAGATCTGCTTCTGACTTTACTTTTATTTACAGTGAGAAACTCGCTTATATGACATATATATGACGTATATTCGAGTTTGGATCTCTTGGCTGAGTCAAGGACGCCTGTGCTCTGGGGCTACCTTTGTGATGCAGGCTGTTTCAGAGGAGGAGAGTCTCTGGAGGGATGAGGGCAGTGCCTGCAGCTGACAGTGGCCAGCTGCTGATTTCCTCTGGTTATGTCCGACACATCTCTATTGTCTGCTCCATGCTCAAATTTCTACCACCTGGCTTTATCGGATGTTTTCGCCTCACTGGTGAAAGCAGGTCTGTTTGCTAGAATGACCCATTGAGGTCATCTGAGTTTTGGCCTTCATTTTAGGATGACTCTGAAGGGCAAACAACTTTTGGGAGAGACTATTGTGGTATGTAGGTAAAGTTTGGTTTACCTCTTTGGATCATTGAGTATTAGACCTAGAACACTGATAAGACCCAATGGTCTAGGAATTGGGATGCATATGAAGATCTTACTCACCACTAGGCTTTTCCTGATATATAACATTTTCTGGCTTGCACATATTTCCTCCTTCCACCTTTGGATCAAATCATAGAACCAAGACATATGCAATGCAGCAGCTGTATGATGTTGCCGAACAGAATATGCCTGAACTTCTGAATGTATGGACAGCACAGCAATTGCTGTCAGAATTCATAGAACTGGATTATTGTTGAAGGTAAATCTCACATAGAAATTGCTGTAGGAGGCTTTGGAATTTGGATTAGGCTTCAAAGGTTGAGCAGGAATTTTGATTGGCAGAGAGAAAAGTTTGTGCAACATAGATGTGGGATACGTGTCTACATATCGAAACAGTCTGCGTGAAAGCTTTGAAGTAAAATGCCACTGGGAGGTGGTCCTGGCAGAGAAAATGTTGGCAAGATTTTGACAGTTTGGGCAGGTAGGATGGAGTCCATCCTGTGGCATTTAGAAACCTGATAATTTCTTAACTACTTCTGCAGCTGTAATGACAATAGAATCACTGAAATCTGACTTGGGGGTGGTACCCACTGTTCTAGAAACAAGTCTCATCTGTAAAGCATCACAGAAAAAAAATCCATTTACTGAGAGTATAACAGGACAGCAAAAGTTCCTTTGTGAGAGTTTTGCTCTCCAGAAGTAAGTAGGGAGTTGTGAAAAATCAAAAGAAATTCCTTTTTTTGTGAGTGATATGCATAAAAATGGTTAGCATTACTGTGCTTCAGTGCTCATAGAGTTGCGTGGCGTGGAGTTTACATGGTGAAGAGCATCTCTCAGTGCTAAGCACACAGGAAGGTCTGCAGTAGGAATGGGCCACAACTTGAATATTGATTTACAAGCTATTGATCTTAAATTGTCATAGGCTGATTTTATAGACACAAAGCATGTCAGGTTGCTTCTAGAGTTTCAGATCGAATCATCTTACATATATACTGTTGGCTCAGGAAGACTGGGACTAAGGGTGGATGATGATTTTTAAGTTGTTTTCTTCTATTTATTGAGGCTGTTCCTCTTCCACTTGGGTTCATAGAATTCCAAAAGAGTCTGAAGAAAAACAACTGAAGTTTCAACTTAAAATGAAAACATAAATGTTACTTCCAAACATTACCATTATTTAAACTTTGCCTTGTTCCAAAGACATCTATTAAAAGAGATTGTTTACCACTGAAGAACCTTCTCTGAAGTATATTAAAAATAAAAAAAGCTCAATGTATTTCATGAGTCCAAAGTGGAGATAACTGATTAAATTATAAAAATCAAAAGCTGGAAAATTGTGGCTGCATGTAGAGGTACGGGAAGGCAAATCTTTATTATTATTTTTTTTAATCTTTCTACCTGGATAAGATGAGTTGGGAAAGGAAGGCAAGCCAAGTATTTGGTAGACATCTCTTGCAGTGAACGTTTGATGGTTTGACCTTGGGGTCAGCCACTATACTGCCACCAACCTAAGGAATGACCCTCAGATGTTGGTAGTAAAGATATCTGGTTCTGACATGAGGAGCTGTCTCTCCCCTTTTGTTGTTGAGAGCACCAGGACAACCATTTTTCTACACACTCAAGGTGGCAAAAGAGTTTTGGAATTAGACTAAGTGAACTTGGACTACACTAAACACCGTTGGGTGAGCCACATAGATTCTCTGCCCCTTCTTTTCCTCTTCTGTTCGCTGAGGCTGCTCCTCTCAAAGGTCCCTCTTCTGCTCTAATTAATTTGTTTCATCTTCTAAATCTGTGCCTCCAAAATTCATTGTTTTCTATTTTATGTTAAAAATTTATGGTGTTTTTTAAAAATCTCATTTATGTTTTTATCTTAATGAAAAATAACATTTTACTTTTTTCCAGGAGATCACTTTATTTTTTCCAGCTTTATTAGAATATAATTGACATAAAACAGTCAGCTTAAGATAAACAATGTGTTGATTTGATACACTTATATTGAAAAATTATTACCACCTTAGCGTTAGTTAACACCTCTGTCATGTCACATAATTACCATTTCTTTTTCATGGTGAGAATTTGTAAGAGCTACTCTCTTAGCAACTTTCAAGTATTAAAAAAAAACAAAAACTTAAAATTAATGAGTCCAGTGGACACTGTTATATATGGATCTTTCTTATCCTGTGGCTTCTACAATCTCTGGGAATATAACAGTGTAACCCCAAAGGTACTTCAGTTAAGGGGGTAGGAGATTAAGCATTGTGAACTAATATCTGCTCTTATTAGTCAGAATAGGGTCACTTATATTAGGCCAACAAATAATCCTAAGGTTTTAATGGCTTAAAATAATAAAGGCTTAGTTTTCCTCGTGGCATATAGCTCCCACCAGTCGGCTGGGGAGTTCTGCAGCTTCTTAATTCAGGGCCTAGGGAGAAGGCAGCTCCATCTCTATGCTTTTGTGATCCAGGCTGGTCAAGGCAGGATGATAGACATGCGGTGAATCATTTCCTGGCTCTTAAATCAATCACATTTCCCCAGCCCCAAGTTACAGGGGCATACCCAACTGCAAAGAAGAATGAGGCAACGCCATTCCACAGAGTTCCAGAAAGCAGCAGAAAAGTTTGGTGGACAGGGCTAATGATGACCACATCCACATCAGCTAAAATCAAGAGCGAGGCCGAAGGAGGTGCCTGGGAGATGAGGACAGTTTTGGAGGTGTCTCCACAAGGCGACCAGCTGCCCTGGAGCCTCTTCTCAAAGCGAACTCACACAGTATACTCGGGACTAAGTTGTATTTCGCTTTACTGTTCACACACTCAGTACCGTCACATGCTAGCCCTGCTTTCCTGAGATCACTTTCAGAAGCTACCTTGGATGAAATCATGGGGTATTTTGAATCCTTTGGTTGTACATGATAGTTTCCTACAGGGTTTTCCCTTTGAAATAGGTTAAGTATAGCCATTGTCTCTGGATTTTACTAGTTTAAGTATCAAAAGGCCACCTTATCTCTTAAGTTCTTAAAGGGTTCAGTTCAATTCAGTCACTCAGCCGTGTCTGACTCTTTGTAACCTCATGGACTGCAGCATACCAGGCCCCCCTCTCCATCACCAACTCCCGGAGTTTACTCAAACTCGTCTCCATTGAGTCGGTGATGCCATCCAACCATCTCATCCTCTGTTGTCCCCTTCTCCTCCCACCTTTAATCTTTGCCAGCATCAGTGTCTTTTCAAATGAGTCAACTCTTCACATCAGGTGGCCAAGGTATTGGAGTTTCAGCTTCAACATCAGTCCTTCCAATGAACACCTAGGACTGATCTCCTTTAGGATGGACTGGTTGGATCTCCTTGCAGTCCAAGAGACTCTCCAACACCACAGTTCAAAAGCATCGGGTACTCATTATCAAAAGAAGGGAGTATTCTCCTTCTGATACTCATGTTATTGCTTATATGGAAGCAGGAAGGACCTGAAAACACAGTCACTCTGGTGGTGGGAGCTAGCCAGTCTAGCTGGGGTCCTTCTCAGTGGCCCTAGGGCCTCTGACTTCTGGTTGTGTGGGAAGTACAAGAGACTCTCCAACACCACAGTTCAAAAGCATCGGGTACTCATTATCAAAAGAAGGGAGTATTCTCCTTCTGATATTCATGTTATTGCTTATATGGAAGCAGGAAGGACCTGAAAACACAGTCACTCTGGTGGTGGGAGCTAGCCAGTCTAGCTGGGGTCCTTCTCAGTGGCCCTAGGGCCTCTGACTTCTGGTTGTGTGGGAAGTCCATGCCAGTTTTATACATCTTCCTCCACCTACAAAAATATCCAATGGCCATTAGGGAGCATTTTCCTCATGAGTGTATCTTTTGTAACATGATGCCAGGCGCTGTAGAAAATCTGAGGTAAACCACGCCTCTTCTCTTTTTTGGAGGCTCCTATTTTTTACTTTATTAAAAAATAAATAATGCCAAAAAGGATCATAGAAACTGTGATGAATTTAAAGTTGTTGGATGAAATGCTTCTTTTCAAAACTCTTGCCAGTACGTCTATGAAAGTTTAGGTATAATTTCATTTGGAGATATCAAAAATCTAAATTGGAGTCTTATTTTGAATATGAAGCTTATGCCAAATGGTTCTCTTGGATCCCTCATCGCCATTATCCCCATAATCGGTCCTGGAAGTAACTGTAAGCCATTCTGTCTGCCTTTAAGACATTTAAAATCAACTGGATGAGCAGTGTTAAAAATGCTAATACAGGTGGGTATATAATAAAGTGCTTAGTTGGCAGCAGATACTGGCTGTATTTTTTAGAGTTCAGAGAATGAAGCGGGTTAGAGCAGTCGAGAGGGCTTGCATGCAAGACTTGGGATAAAAGGATTTTAGGAACAAAAGCAACAAGATACTGATTTCCCCCTATAAATTTACATTCAAGTAAAATTGGCTCTATTGGACCTCTGAGCTCTTCTGAAATCCTGTATAATTTAAGCCCTGTGTTGCTGTCCCTTTGAAGCTGCCTAATATGTGAAGCCACAGCCACCAACGATGCAGATTTGAGAGTGAACAATGGACTCTGCTCACTCTTCCTTTGAGTCCAGGAGGGAGCTAATAACTTTCCTTCCCGGGCATGCAAAACCTAGTGGGGGATGCCAGTGTGGATGGCTGAATTGACGCAGACAAGCCTTCTGGAGGGGCTTCTATAGCCTTCCTGCCTTTGAAGTGAGTCAGGATACCTCATGTGGAGCTGTCCTAGGCATGGTGGGACCAGATCCACAAAACATTCTTGCTGTAGCAGGGCTGCGAGCGTTCCCTCCAGCCTCTTGTTTGGATAGCAGGAACCCAGGGAGCACGCCCCATGGAGTCACCAAGTCTGCAAGAGCAGTTACCACCCATCGAATCCTGTTCCCCGATGTGGTGCTGGCTGGAGCGGGAAGGGGGCTGCTCATCCGAATGAACTTTCTTCCTTTCTAAGAGTTTTTTTTTCCCCTCTTTAAACCAAAGGCAGAATTTTTCTTTGAAAATGATTTCTTCAACTGGTTTTAGTTAGAAATTTCCATAGGGAACAATAGAACTATAGTACATTTCTAATTTAAAACTTTGCATTTGTTGATGAAGTCATGAAAATAACTAGACTAGGCAACGCAAACATCTGTTACTTTCAATCTTTTCTCCTTTAGCTTGCAGCAAAATTGTGGCACTGGTCTTGGAATGTGGGCTCTGTGTCTGATCAATATTTTAAGGGGTTTCGAAATGCCCAAGAAAGTATAGATAAGACTGTGCTCAAAATGTATAATGCATTGCAGATTGCACTGTGGGTTTCTGAAATAACAACAAAAAAATCGTGGTAGGTTTTTAAGGCAGTTTGGCAGAATAGTCCTACTCCTTGATGGAAGGTATTTAAGTTAATGTTAGTCACAACATAAAGCTCAAGTTCAAAATTTGTGTCTCCCTCCAATTACCACACATCAAACTACTTGCAATGGAAACAAAACTGAACTTCTCTGGGGCAGGGCGGTGGGGGCGGGTGATGGAATGCAAGGCTATTTTGATGATCAAATGTATTGGGAACAAAGGTTCTTGTTAGCCGTGTTGGATGTGCTGCTGGGAAGTTTCAGCTAACTTGGCTGTGGACTAGTTGTGATAGCTGAGCAAGGCGGCTCTTGCTATCAGCAACCTCTGGTAGGGAAGGTGAATCTAGGCCTGGGAGAGGCAAGGACCAAACTCCCAGCACTCACTGAATTGGGGCCTGGAATGCACTAGCTGCTGGGTCAAGGCTTCTGCATCTCCCTGCACAGGTCCAGGACAGCCGCAGAGACACAGCTCACTTTGGTGTTGGAAAAGCATTCACATCCTAAAACAAATCCTTATGCGCCATTATTATTATTATTTTCTCCCAAATACTTCTTAAAATGAATGTGACATTGAGATGGTTGCGGTTGCTGTTCAGTTGCTAAGTTGTGTCTGTCTCTTTTTCGATCCCACCTATTGTAGCCCACCAGGGTCCTCCGTCCTTAGGATTTTCCAGGCAAGGATACCAAAATGGGTTGACATTTCTTACTCCAGGGGATCTTCCCAACCCAGGGATCCAACTTTCGTCTCCTGCCTTTGCAGGCAGGTTCTTTACCACAGATCCACCAGGGAAGCCCACTGAGATGCTTGCTATTTAACAAAAGTGCGATTACAATATTACCTACCAGGAAATTATCATCCTGCTCAAAATATTAAGATTCTTTTCTTCCCTTTAAAAAAATTGAAAAAGTTTCCTTCTGATGCACCTGTCTTGGGCAGCCTGCAGCCTGCTGGATGGTGCTGGGAGGAGACTATTTATGGGAGAGGAAAGACTTTTCCTCTACTGTTGCAGTTTTATTTATGTATTTATGATGTGCTGGGTCTTCTTTCTGTATTTATGCTTTCTCTTGCTGCAGCCGGTGGGAGTTACTCTGACTGTGGTATGTAGTCTTCTCATTGTGGTGGCTTTCCTTGTTGCGGACCATGGGCTCTGGGCATGCGGGCTTCAGTAGTTGTGCCAAGTGGGCTCTAGAGCACAGGCTCAGTACTTGTGGCACATGGGCTCAGTTGCCCTATCGCATGTGAGATCTTCCTGAACTAGGGATCGAACCAGTGGCCCCTGTGCTGGCAGGCAGATTCTTAATGACTGGACCATTGGAGAAGTCCAACAGTCCCAGATTTGTTGAAAAGATTGAGGGCAGAAGGAGGCGAGGGTATGAGAGGGTGAGATGGCTGGAAGGCATCACTGATGCAATGGACATGAACTTGGGCAGACTTCGGGAGATGGTAAGAGACAGGAAGGTCTGGTGTGCTACTGTCCATGGAGATGCAAAAAGTCGGATACGACTAGGGGGCTGAACAACACACTGTCTTAATAGGGGAAGGGAAGGGGAGTGTAGCTACTTAGGAGAAAGTGAATGATTCTGGGGGAAGGTACAGGGCTCTTAGAAGAAGAGATGGGAGGTGTGACGGTTTATGAAAAGTTTGTCAGGGGGCGGGGTGGACTTCTAGTCTCCTCTCCTGTGGTGAGTCCATCTTCTCTGGTTGATGAAATTCCTGTAGTGAGGGGGGAGATTCATGAAAACTGAATTCTTTTGGACGATCTGTCTTTAGGCACATGAGGGGAGTTCAGAGAAAGCCTCTACGAGGCTTCAGCACAAAATAATATACCAAAGTGGCATATCCTGGGCTGGCGTGCCCTGAACTCCTCTGTACCCGGAAGGTAGTCTTATCTGTCGTCTACATGAGGTCCTGGACGGGCCTAAGAGGGAATGAAGGGCAGTCAGGGGAGCTGACTTGGTCTGGCGCTCTCTCTAGAGGACAGGATACAGGGATCTTGGGCTTTGAAGTTGGAGGCTCCAGGGAAGCTTGGAGTTAAAGGTGGTAAATCGATGGTTTTCAAGCCCTTGAATGCTTCTGCAGAATACTTTTCTGACCAAGTTCTACTTTTCAATGCTCTGTCCCTTAGGGAGACTTTTGAGTCTTAAATAGTCAGATCTTCTCGGCTCCTCAGCTTCACAGTGGGCTGTTTTCTCTTAAGAGGAATATTGGTTGCCTGGGAAACATAAGATAATACTCTGACTTTCATTTTTCCTCCTGCATTTTGCAAGAGATCATTCTTGCCACTTCAAAAAATGAACTGTTTTTTTCTTGACATTTAGGGCCAAGAGTTTTTCTCCTACTTAACTTCTCTTACAAATTAATAACTTCTGATATGTTTGCATCGTAAGTCTAAATCTGAATTAAAAACTGGATTGCTGTTAGTTTGAAAATCTAGAATCTGACTTTATAATGACTGAGTTTTACCTCTGAAAATTGCTGCTTGGTATTCTGCCATGTTGGATTTCATTCTGTTCCATTCTCTTACTTTATAAGTAAAAACAGTGATTTTTCACCATTGTAAATTGTAGTAAAAAACCCCACAAACTTAAGCAAACTTCCATGCAACTTCAGAAATATTTAAAAATAATTTCATTTTTAAACAGTTGTAGAGAATTCCCAGTTTGAGTAACTATTTTTCATTAATCATAGAAGCATAGCTCATCTTTTCTTCCATTCCTTCCATGTCCTGTCCCAAGAGCACATTCTTTCCATCTTTACCCACCTTTGACATTTTCTGTCCTCTAGAAGGATACATTTCATGTCACCCTTTGCTCATCTACATTCTCATTATGATCTCTGACATTAACCTTTATAGCATTTGTGACTTCACTTTCACTTTTCACTTTCATGCATTGGAGAAGGAAATGGCAACCCACTCCAGTATTCTTGCCTGGAAAATCCCAGGGACAGCGGAGTCTGGTGGGCTGCCATCTATGGGGTCACACAGAGTTGGACATGACTGAAGTGACTTAGCAGCAGCAGCAGTCTATCCTAAAGGAGATCAGTCCTGGGTGCTCTTTGGAAGGACTGATGTTGAAGCTGAAACTCCAATACTTTGGCCATCTCATGTGAAGAACTGACTCATTGGAAAAGACCCTGATGTTGGGAGGGATTAGGGGCAGGAGGAGAAGGGGACGACAGAGGATGAGATGATTGGATGGCATCACCGACTCGATGCACATGAGTTTTGGTAAACTCTGGGAGTTGGTGATGGACAGGGAGGCCTGGCATGTTGTGATTCACGGGGTTGCAAAGAGTCGGACATGACTGAGTGACTGAACGGAACTGAGCCTGCTTCAGAGGATGATTTCAGGTGCCCTTAGGTGGCTGGATGTCACCTTACCTGTATATGTCTTCCGTCTTCCTCACCCTTAGACCTGGTCCTTGACTTTGCTCTTGCAGATACGTTAACACACAGGGTTACATCCACATGATACAAACATGTGCATACACATCATATGCAAATTAATTTACATGACAGTAAATGTGTTGAATCAGTAAACATGCACTAATGTGTGTACGTGTGTGTGCACGAGGGCAGTTTATGTTGCTTCTGAGCTGTAGAAGTCGGCACTGAAAGCAGCTTTCTTCCGTTCTGAAGTTCCTATTGTGTAGCTTCAGACATTTTCCTTTCTGGATAATTCCTTTTCAAAAAGTTTGAAGAAAATTTGCACAGCAATTTTGACTTACCTGTAGGTGGAAGAAAGGATAATTTTTACACTTTACAGCAATTTTGGATTTTTCACACGTAGATAATTCTATAAGCTCTCAAAGCAAACACTTCAAAATTTCCTTTTTTTTGATTGAAATGATTGAAAATAATACTATAATGTTTGTATTTTGCTTTTTATAATGATTACTATGTATACCCATTATTATATATATATATATAATTAACATTGCTATGAATGTCTAATTGATTGGTTGCTTAATCTTTTTAAAAAATCTTTTGGAATCTACGTATATCTTAGGCACAAAGGAAATTCTTTCTTTCTTTTTGAATCCCTGGAAAATCCACTTACTTGCTTTTAGCACTGGAAAAAAATTTATTTTAGTTTTTTGTTCAACTAGGCATTTAAGTTGAGAGATAAAGCAGAGAGATAAAGCATTTCTTTCCCAAATGTCTTTGGTATCACCTTTGGCTATGTGCAGTGGGAACTGGGTCACTGTCTTCTTCACCCTACCCACTTTGCCCCAGAGTGGTTGTCATTTAGGTGATGCTGGTCCTTTATGTAGGTGACAGCATGTCTAGGAAATTTATGATAGTGTAAAGCACTGTGGAGGGATTTAGAAATCCTCTCCCTTTGAAAGTGGAATGTCCTCTACTAACTGGTAAGAATAAGCCTTTTTTTTTTTATCTTTTTGAATCCCTGGAAAATCCACTTACTTGCTTTTAGCACTGGAAAAAAATTTATTTTAGTTTTTTGTTCAACTAGGCATTTAAGTTGAGAGATAAAGCAGAGAGATAAAGCATTTCTTTCCCAAATGTCTTTGGTATCACCTTTGGCTATGTGCAGTGGGAACTGGGTCACTGTCTTCTTCACCCTACCCACTTTGCCCCAGAGTGGTTGTCATTTAGGTGATGCTGGTCCTTTATGTAGGTGACAGCATGTCTAGGAAATTTATGATAGTGTAAAGCACTGTGGAGGGATTTAGAAATCCTCTCCCTTTGAAAGTGGAATGTCCTCTACTAACTGGTAAGAATAAGCCTTTTTTTTTTTGTATGGTGCAAGAACTTCAGAGATTTTGAAAAGTAGGGGAAAAAAATAATCTCACATAGTCTAAGAAAACTGTGTTTAGGAAAGTTTGGCAACAAAGTGATAAAATACACTGTTTTGGGGTTCTTAGGTTGGGATGTAGCTGTTTTAGTGGGCTATTCAAATCTAGAATGGCCTTCTTTTATTTCTTGGAGAAATAAATAAGTTGTAAAAAAAGGTAAGGCTTTCAAGCTATAATAACAAAGACTGAATTTTAACTTAGAAGATTTTTCAGTAATACTAAACTCTTTCAATATTATCCTCAAACTGAATATTAAGTATTATTTTAGAGTTTACTGAACAAAACATGTAGTACACAGGCAAAATATTATTACGTGAACCTCATGTCTGACATTTCCCCTACTTCTCTGTGTAGAATTTGTAACTATACTCTCACCCTAAGCGTTGCATCCCACACATATGTGTATCCCCGTGTTAATTAAGGCAGGGCTGACAAACTAGGACTACAAGCTGACACTGGACCACCACTTGTTTCTGTAAATACAGTGTAATGGATGCAGCGCGCACATGCATCTAAGCCTTGTCTGCGGCTGCTTCGGGCTTCCCTGGTAGCTCAGATAGAGTTTGCCTACAACACAGGAGACCTGGTGCAATTCCTGGGTCGGAAAAGATCCCCTGGAGAAGGCAATGGCAACCCACTGCAGGATTCTTGCCTGGAGAATCCCAGGGACAGAGGAGCCTGGCGGGCTACAGTTCATAGGGTCACAGAGAGTCAGACGCGACCGAGCGAATGACACTCCGTGGCTGCTTTCAAGCTCACCAGCAGAGCTGAGCAGCTGTGACACATACCGTACGGCGTGTAAAGTGAAAAATATTTTTGGCCCTTAGAGTAAAAGTTTGCCAACCTCTAATCTAAGATATCAGTTTGCTTCTCTTTACTGATAGTATCACAGAAAAATTTAAATAATATATATTTTTCTTCCTGTGGCTAACTCTCCTCTCTATGAAAACAAAACCAAAAGCAAAAGAAAAGGACCAAGCTAAACAACCCCCCAAACAAAAATAAAGTCTTCACCAAATTTCAAAAAGTGATGTGAACGAGACTCACAGAGTTATGGAATTATGCTTATTAAAATACGCTGATCTTAATGTAGAATTTTATTCCTGTCTAGGCCGCATAGTGAAAAAAGAGTACTGGTATATGACTCAAAGAACTTCTGTTCCTATTTCAGTTTTGCTGTTCTCTAACTTCAGGGATTGATAGTTATTTTTAGTAAAGGGCAAGATAATAACTACTTTAGACTTTGTGGGCCATAGAAAGTTTGGCAACAAAGTGATAAAATACACTGTTTTGGGGTTCTTAGGTTGGGATGTAGCTGTTTTAGTGGGCTATTCAAATCTAGAATGGCCTTCTTTTATTTCTTAGAGAAATAAATAAGTTGTAAAAAAAGGTAAGGCTTTCAAGCTATAATAACAAAGACTGAATTTTAACTTAGAAGATTTTTCAGTAATACTAAACTCTTTCAATATTATCCTCAAACTGAATATTAAGTATTATTTTAGAGTTTACTGAACAAAACATGTAGTACACAGGCAAAATATTATTACATGAACCTCATGTCTGACATTTCCCCTACTTCATTAGTGGGCTATTCAAATCTAGAATGGCCTTCTTTTATTTCTTAGAGAAATAAATAAGTTGTAAAAAAAGGTAAGGCTTTCAAGCTATAATAACAAAGACTGAATTTTAACTTAGAAGATTTTTCAGTAATACTAAACTCTTTCAATATTATCCTCAAACTGAATATTAAGTATTATTTTAGAGTTTACTGAACAAAACATGTAGTACACAGGCAAAATATTATTACATGAACCTCATGTCTGACATTTCCCCTACTTCTCTGTGTAGAATTTGTAACTATACTCTCACCCTAAGCGTTGCATCCCACACATATGTGTGTCCCCGTGTTAATTAAGGCAGGGCTGACAAACTAGGGCTACAAGCTGACACTGGACCACCACTTGTTTCTGTAAATACAGTGTAATGGATGCAGCGCGCACATGCATCTAAGCCTTGTCTGCGGCTGCTTCGGGCTTCCCTGGTAGCTCAGATAGAGTTTGCCTACAACACAGGAGACCTGGTGCAATTCCTGGGTCGGAAAAGATCCCCTGGAGAAGGCAATGGCAACCCACTGCAGGATTCTTGCCTGGAGAATCCCAGGGACAGAGGAGCCTGGCGGGCTACAGTTCATAGGGTCACAGAGAGTCAGACGCGACCGAGCGAATGACACTCCGTGGCTGCTTTCAAGCTCACCAGCAGAGCTGAGCAGCTGTGACACATACCGTACGGCGTGTAAGTGAAAAATATTTTTGGCCCTTAGAGTAAAAGTTTGCCAACCTCTAATCTAAGATATCAGTTTGCTTCTCTTTACTGATAGTATCACAGAAAAATTTAAATAATATATATTTTTCTTCCTGTGGCTAACTCTCCTCTCTATGAAAACAAAACCAAAAGCAAAAGAAAAGGACCAAGCTAAACAACCCCCCAAACAAAAATAAAGTCTTCACCAAATTTCAAAAAGTGATGTGAACGAGACTCACAGAGTTATGGAATTATGCTTATTAAAATACGCTGATCTTAATGTAGAATTTTATTCCTGTCTAGGCTGCATAGTGAAAAAAGAGTACTGGTATATGACTCAAAGAACTTCTGTTCCTATTTCAGTTTTGCTGTTCTCTAACTTCAGGGGTTGATAGTTATTTTTAGTAAAGGGCAAGATAATAACTACTTTAGACTTTGTGGGCCATCTTTATTTTATTTTATATTGTACAAACAGGCTGGGCTGACTTTGGTCTGCCAGCCTGCAGCTGGACCTCTCCCGCCATAATTCAGACTCTCCTGGTAAGCCACAGACTTCGTGGGTGGCATCTTCAGGAGACCAAAATCAACAGCACCTTTCAGTTTTAATATTTTTCTATCTCCTTATGATTCAAAGCCAGGGTTTATATTTGACCACATTTAGCATGGATCATTTTCTTACCATGTGGAAAGAAGAGTCAGAATAATATGTGAAGTGGCCTTGTTGTTGTTTTCCAGTCGGTCAGTCATGTCTGACTTTTTGTGACCCCACGGAATGCGGCACACCAGGCTCCCCTGGCCTTCACTATCTCCTGGAGTGTACTCAAAGCTCATCCTCTGCGCCAGTGATGCCATCCAACCGTCTCATCCTCTGTTGTCCCCTTCTTCTCTTGCCCTCACTCTTGCCCAGCATCAGCTTTTATTTATTTATTTATTTTTTTCCAATGAGTCAGTTCTTCAATTTTCTTACCATGTGGAAAGAAGAGTCAGAATAATATGTGAAGTGGCCTTGTTGTTGTTTTCCAGTCGGTCAGTCATGTCTGACTTTTTGTGACCCCACGGAATGCGGCACACCAGGCTCCCCTGGCCTTCACTATCTCCTGGAGTGTACTCAAAGCTCATCCTCTGCGCCAGTGATGCCATCCAACCGTCTCATCCTCTGTTGTCCCCTTCTTCTCTTGCCCTCACTCTTGCCCAGCATCAGCTTTTATTTATTTATTTTTTTCCAGTGAGTCAGTTCTTCGCATCAGGTGGCCAAGTATTGGAGCTTCAGCTTCAGCATCAGTCCTTCCAATGAATATTCAGGGTTGATTTACCATGTGGAAAGAAGAATCAGAATAATATGTGACGTGGCATGTGATAAGAAACTCAGTTTTTACATCTTGATGTATGAATTTCTATTGCTTCGTAGTAAGTTGATTCTAAACTTAGAAATGTAAAACAATTCTTTAAGTTCATCAGAAATTCAAAAAAGCCTTGACTGGACAGTTTTCACTTGGAGTTTCTTGTGAATCCCCATAGGCTGACATCCAAGATGGCTCCTGGTTGATGTTGGTCATTAGATGGGAACTTAGCGGAGGCTATTTATTGGAGCACCTGGCCTCTTTACCATGAGATTTCTGAGTGGTCAAACACCTTACATAGTACTTGGTTTACTCCCAAAGTGAGCATGCCCAGAGAATGAGGTAGAAGCTGCATGACATGTATTGACCTAGCCTGGCAAGTCTGTACTCCATTAGTTAAAGCAGCAACAACTTTCCAGATTTAAGTGGAGGAGAGATAGACCCTCCCTCCCTAGAGGAGAAATGGCAAAGAATTTGGGGCCATATTTTAAAATCACCACACCCAGAGCTGATAATTTTTAAGTGTATAGCACTAACACTGATCTAATAAAAATTTTTGTATCAGCTATTATGTAATTAACCATAGCAATTAATGGTGAGATATCTTAATTTGGATCTTCCATCATAATGGGACTGAAGTCACACACACACACACACACACACACACACACACACACACAATGAAATATGCAAACTTGACAAAGAAGGAAATTTTGCCATTTGTGATGATATGGATGAACCTGGAGAATATTGATCTGTGAAATAAAGCAGACACAGAAAGACAGATACTTCATGACTTCACTTATATGTAGAATCTAAGAAAGTGAACTCAGAAATGGAACAAAATAGTGATACCTAGGGGCTAGGAGTAGAGGAAAAGAGATTTAGTCAAAAGGCACAAACTTTGAGTTATAATATGAGTAAATTCTAGAGACCTAGTGTAGAGATTAGTGACTACAGTTAATAATAAATTAGTGTATACTGCAAAACATGTATAAAGAGTAGATCTTAGTATTCTTGTATACCAAAGATAAAAGATAATTGTTTGACGTGATGGATATTTTGATGAGTTTCACTAGTTATTTCAAAATGTAATCACTTCAATATGTGTATATATTTGAAAACGTCACACTGTACACCTTAGATAGTGCAATTTCCATTTGCCAATAATATGTCAATAAATCTGGGAATAAAACACAGATGAGGTTAGAGAAGTGGCGTTGATGGGGACCTCATGTAGGCCTTATCAGCCATGAGAAGAAGTTTGCATTTAATTGAGTAAAGTGGGAATTCATTACAGAGATTTGAGCTGAAGGATAATATTTTCTGACAGAAGTTTTCTTTTTTACTCTAAACTTTTTGAGGTAAAATATTTTAATTGAAATATAGTTAATGTGCAGTATTATGATAATTTCACATGTACCAAATACATAATGATTTGCACTTGTATATATTATAAAAATAACCACTACAATAAACCTAGCAATAGTCTATCCTCATACAAAGTTATTACACTATTATTGACTATATTCCACATGGCATATTATAACCTAATATATATTTCAATATAGCTAAGTTTGCACTTATATTTTGCTATTTAAATAATTTTTTTTATTATAGTTGATTTGCAGTGTGTTAGTTTCTGGTATATAGCAGAGTGGTTTAGTTATACAGTTATGTACATGTAACTATATATTTTTCATATTCTTTTCCATTATGGTTTATTACATATTGAATATAGTTCGTTGTGCTCTGCTGCTGCTGCTGCTGCTGCTAAGTCACTTCAGTCATGTCCCACTCTGTGTGACCCTATAGACGGCAGTCCACCAGGCTCCCCCATCCCTGGGATTCTCCAGGCAAGAACACTGGAGTGGGTTGCCTTTTCCTTCTCCAATGCATGAAAGTGAAAAGTGAAAGTGAAGTTGCTCAGTCATGTCCGACTCTTAGTGACCCCATGAACTGCAGCCTACCAGGCTCCTCCATCCATGGGATTTTCCAGGCAAGAGTACTGGAGTGGGGCACCACTGCCTTCTCTGCTGTGCTCTGCAGTAGCACCTTATTGTCTATGCATTCTATATATAATGGTTTGCATCTGCTAATCCTAAACTCTTAATCCATCTGTCCCCTATCCCTCCTCCCCCTTTTGAATTAGTTTAGTCTGGATATATGTCCAGGTGTGGGATCGTTGGATCCTACAGCAATTCTATATCTAGCTTTTTGAGGAACTCTTGTACTGTTCTCCATATTGGCTGGACCGGTTTATATTCCCACCAACAGTTTATGAGGGTGCCCTTTTCTCCACACCTTCTCCAGAATTTATTATTGACTGTCTAATGATGGCCATTCTGACCAGTGTGGTGTGGTACCTCATTGTAGTGTTCATTTAAAAAAAATTAAAAAAAATTGGCATGTAGTTGATTTACAGTGATGTGTTAGTTTCAGGTGTACAGCAAAATAATTGTTATACAAATCTATCAGCTCTATCTACTCTTTTCTAGAGTTTTTTCCTCCATATAACTTATTACAAAGCACCTCACTCCAGTTTTGATTTCTATTTCTCTGATAATTAGTGATGTTGAGCATCTTTTCATTTGCCTATTGGCCATCTGAATGTCTTCTTTGGAGAAATGTCTGCTTAGTAGGTCTTCTGTTCTTTTTTTGATTGAACTCCTTTTTTTAATTGTTGTTATTGAGTTCTGTGTGCTGTTTATGTATTTTGAAAGTTAAGCCCCTGTTGCTCACATCGTTTGTAAACATTTTTTTCCAGTCCATAAATTGTCATTACATTTTGTTGATGATTTCCTTTGCTGTGCAAAATCTTATAAATTTGATTATGTTCTATTTATATTTGCTTTTATTTCTATTGCCTTGGTAGACTGACCTAAGAAAACATTAGTATATGTCAGGAAATGTTTTGCTTATTTTCTCTTCTAAGAGGTTTCTCATGTCATATCTTATATATAAATCTTTAAGCCATTTTGAGTTTATTTTTTTGTGTATGGTATGAGAATGTATATTAACTTCATTGATTTATGTACAGCTGTCCACTTTTCCAGTACCACATTTTGAAAGACTGTCTTTTCTCCATTGTATGTGTGCTAAGTCACTTCAGTCATGTCCGACTCTATACAACCCTATGAACTTCAGCCTGCCAGGCTCCTCTGTCCATGGGGATTCTCCAGGCAAGAATACTGGGATGGGATGCCATGCCCTCTTCCAGGGGATCTTCCTGACCTAGAGATTGAACTTGCATCTCTTATGTCTCCTGCATTGGCAGGCAGGTTTTTTTTTTTTTTTTAAACAACTAGTGCCATCTCTTACCACCTTTATAAAACACTGATTAATTTGTAGGTATGTAGGTTCATTTCTGGAATCTCTGTTGGGTTCCATTAATCCATAAAACTGGTTTTGTGCCAATACCACACTGTTTGGATTACTGTATCTTTTAGTATTGTCTGAAGTCTGTGAGGGTTATTTCTGATGTTTTATTGTTAGTGTAAAGAAGTGCAACCAGTTTCTATATGTTAATCTTGGATCCTGCTACCTTGCTTAATTTTCAGTTCTAGTAGCTTTCATGTGAAGTCTTTAGGGTCTTCTATATATACTATTATGTCTTCTGCATATAATGACAGTTTTACCTCTTTCTTTTCAATCTAGACACTTTTTATTTCTTGTCTGATTGCTGTGGCTAGGACTTCCAATACTGTGTTGAAAAGAAATGTTGAGAATGCGCATCCTTGTCTTGTTCCAGATTTTAGCAGGAAGGCTTTCCGTTTTTCACTGTTCAGTGTTATGTTGGTTGTGGCTGTGTCACAAATAGATTTTGTTAAATTGAGATATGTTTCCTTTATATGGCGTTTGTACATTTTAATCCCCTTTGCCTAATTTGCCCACTTTATACCACTCTCTCTTATAGCAACTACTCATTTGTTCTTAGTATCTATGAGAATGCTTTTGTTTCTTTTGAGTTTTAGATTTCAAATGTAAGTGAGATCATGTATTTATCCTTCTTCCTACCTTATTCACTCATTTTATCTTCTAGATCCATCCATGCTATTGCAAGTGCCAAGAGTTTATTTTTGTTAATGGCTGAGTAATATGCCTGTGCGTGTGTGTGTGTCTGTGTGTACCACATCTTTATCCATGTCTGTCTAAGGACACTTAGATTGCTTGGCTACTGTAGCTTTGAAAAATAGTTTGAAATCAGGGCTTGTGATATCTCCACCTTTATTCTTCTTTCTCGAGATTGTTTTAGCTCTTTGGGATCTTTTGTGTTTCCATACAAAAGGTAGCATTATTTGTTCTAGTACTTTGAAAAATGCTATTGATACTGATATTGTCTTATGTAGTATGATCACTTTAACAATAATTATTCTTCCAGTCCATGAGCATGATGTATCTTTCCATTTTTCTGTCTTCCGATTCTTTCTTCAGTGTGTTATAGTCATCAGAGTACACATATTTTACCTCCTTGGTTAGATTTATTCCTAGGTATTTTATACTAATTTATTTTGGTTGTCCTGGGTCTTCATTGCTGCTCACTGGTTTCCTACAGTGGTGGAGAGTGGGGGCTGCTCTTTGCTGTGGTGCATGGACTTCTCACGGTGGTGGCTTCTTTTGTTGCGGAGTACAGGCTGTAGGCACGGGGGCTTCAGTGGTTGCAGCACGTGGGTACAGTAGTTGCTGTGTGCAAGCTCGAGGGCATGCGTGCTTCAGTAGTTGGCAGCATACAGACTCAGTAGCTGTGGCACAGTGGCTTGGTTGCCCCATGGCATGTTGAATCTTCCTGTACCAGGTATCAAACCCATATCTCCTGCATTAGTAGGCATATTCCCATCCACTCTACCACCAAGGAAGCCCTATTTTATTGCATTTTAATGGCAGTGCCCAGCGCACTTAAGCGCAGGAGGTGGTGGCACCCGGCGCAGTTAAGTGTGGCTGGGAGCTACCCGGCATCCGAGGTCAGGGGCGGCGGCCGGGAGGAGCCACCCCGCATCCAAGGCCAGGGGCGGTGCCAGAGGCCAGGGGCAGCGCCAGAGGCCAGGGGCAGTGGCAAGAGGAAGGAGCAACCCATGCCCAAGGCCAGGGCCAGCGGTAGGGAGGAGTGACCCTACGTGCAAGGAGTGGTGGCTGTGCAAGCGCAGGAGGACCTAGAGGAGCCATCCTGTGTTGACGGTCAGGAGTGGGGCGGGAGGAAATACCCCTCATCCAAGGTAAGGAGCAGTAACTGTACTTTGCTGGAACAACTGTGAAGAGATACCCCACGTCCAAGGTAAGAGAAACCCAAGTTAGATGGTAGGTGTTGCAAGAGGGCATCAGAGGGCAGACACACTGAAACCATACTCACAGAAAACTAGTCAATCTAATCACACGGACCACAGCCTTATGAAACTAAGCCATGCCCACGGGGCAACCCAAGACAGGTGGGTCATGGTGGAGAGGGCTGACAGAACGTGGCCCACTGGAGAAGGGAATGGCAAACCACTTCAGTATTCTTGCCTTGAGAAGCCCATGAACAGTATGAAAAGGCAAAATGATAGGATACTGAAAGGGGAACTCCCCGGGTCAGTAGGTGCCCAATATGCTACTGGAGGTCAGTGGAGAAATAACTCCAGAAAAAATGAAGGGATGAAGCCAAAGCAAAAACAATACCCAGCTGTGCATGTGACTGGTGATAGAAGCAAGGTCCGATGCTATAAAGAGCAATATTGCATA
>SJYC01095427.1:0-20955 GCA_006408675.1 Madoqua kirkii
TCAGGCCTCCCTGTCCTTCACCATCTACTGGAGTTTGAGCAAGTTCATGTTCATTGCATCGACGTCTTTACTCACAGAGTGCTAGCTAATGACTCTCAAATTTGCATCTTTAGCCAAGTTCAGCTGTAGGTTGAGGTTGCAATGTTGAAATGCCTGTTGGAAATCTCTGTTTAACAAATCCAAAATTGGACTAATTCTCTTTATCTCTTAACTTGTTCTGATTACTGTATCTTATCTCTTGAAGTATCAGTGATACTGTATCATTGTATCATTTGTCTGAATCAGATACCTGAAAGTTTAATTATATCCTTCTGCCACTGCTTTTCTTCAAACCATCTAGTCACCAGTCCTTCTTATTCTTTTTCATCTCTGCTATAGAAGCCTTGGTTCTTGGAACATAACTGGGCCTCCCATTCTCAGCGTTGCACTTTCTCAATCACTTTGACCATCAGTGGGACCTTCCTTAACAAAAACCTTAAAATGTTAATTTCCTGCCTAACCCCTGGATTATCTTTTCCTGTTTAGAGAATGCAGTTCAAACTTCCTAAGCATGTTATCCACTTCAGCCTTCTGTGTATAGCCTAGACTGGTTTTTACCTGTCAGCCTCTAGATGATGCTTTATCCACACCCAGATGGCTGCTGTTCTCCTAGCACACCAGGTCATCTTCTCAGCATTTCACATGTACTCATCCTCATATCTACTCATAAAAGCCCCTCCCCAGATATGCCCAGATGAACTTCCTTCATATTCCTTCAAATTTAACCTCTAGCCTTATAGTTTCTATGTGCTTTCCCTGATTGTCCCCATTCCCTACTCAAATCAATTGCCCTCCTTTGGGATATTCTATCATATCATCTATGACACATTTGGAATTTAATGTTTGTGCATCTATTTTCCTGTCTATACTGCAAATGTCTTTAAGGCATGGATATCTCTATTAATCTTTTTGTTCCCAGGACCTGAAACAGTACCTTCCCATAACTAGCACTTAATGAATGCTTTTTGAAGGCATAGCATACAAAGTATGAGTACTTTATTTTTAAAAGGAACATGGTGGATTTGGGGATTTTGATTTTCCATGCACCAAATTATTTCTATGAGTTATCAAAAAAAAATCTGGGAGAACATCTAGGAAAGAAAAAAATAAGCAGTTGAATATGAAATTACTTCATAGAGTAATAGATGATGAAATGGTGTGCATTGAAATTTGCCATGGTCTACATTTCAGTATGCTCTGTGATTTATCAGCTTTCTTTAAAACTTCTAAATTGATCAAAAGATCATCACTCAACTCTCAGTAGATACCTCAGGAAGGGAAGTGTTTCTTTAAGCCAGCAGTAGTTGGTGAATTAGTATCTATTGTCTCCAATGGAAAGGACTGAGTAAACTTTTCTGTGCTATCATCCTGAAGAGCAGAGAGGGTAATGACTGTGAACAGCGAAAGTCCTGCTTAGAGAGAGCATGTCAGGAAAGGTTTCCCCACAGTGAGGAAGCCTCTCCCCGCTCGTTTTGAGTGCTTAGTGCTTTATTATGTTGCTTCTGGATGGCTTTCCTTCTTTCCTTTCTCACCCCTTGAGCCCCTCCTCTAGGGCTCAGTAACACGGTAGAGATGCTTTTTGACAGACAAGAGATAATCTTACACTTGACTTCCAATATCAAGGCATTTTAACTGGCACACTTTATGTTGAATAATTCATAGGTATTCAAGCTTTACTTCACTCCACAAAGAAAGTGCTTTCTCTTAGCAGCCACAGTAGATATGAGCAGCTAATTCATTATTTAAAGAGATTAAGTATTAGCAACTGGTACTGGCTCTTCAGAGCTTCCTTTATTCCCTTTGCTCATGTTATCCCCAGCCTCTCAACTGCCTGGAACAGTTTTTAGATTGATTTTACCATATTTAAGTCTTTTTAAAACCAGATCTACCCCCAAACCTCACTATTTTCAGACTGCTTTGTCCTATTTTAAAAAACGTAAAGCAATGTCTGTTAGAACTCTGTGAATCTCTGCAGGCTCAGGGGAATACATACAATTGCAACACTTTTTGCTTTCAGTTAAGGAAATGTGGCAGGTGGGAGGAATGCAAGAAATTCAAGTTTGCTCAAATTTACCGACCACTTGCTGCAATAGGCCAAGGAAGTCTTGGGCATTTTAAACAGGTGGTCAAAGTGGATGAATCCTCAACTTTCAAGTATTGTTACTCTGAAAGGAAAAGTCCCCATGGAGAACTGTCCTCTTTATATTTTCAGAGAAAAAGAGAAGAGGAAGGGTTGAAATGTCTGCGTCTTTTTTGCAGACAGAACTTCAGGTTGGATCTCATTCAGCACAAATTTTCACTCTTTCATTTCCAGTTAAGAAGAGAGAGGAAAATTTGTCAAGGGGTTATGAGGTTTCACTTTCCACAGCCCTTGCAGAGGGTAACATAACAACATAATCAGATCTAGAATTGTGAAATAGTGGGAAATTTATATATATATATAAAACTTCTTTTAAAAGGAACTGATTCTGAGGAAATTTATTTCTAGGATTTGATATGAAAGAAAACACTGAACATGTTTAAAGCAGTAATAAATGCTCTTCTTAATTTTATCTATTAGATCAATGTTAGCCTTTCTAGAAATATTTTAAAGTAAATATTCTACTAGAATGATAACATAAGTTGATTTTTTTTCTACTCCATATGGCCTGAAATACTGGGTGCCTGAGAAACTAATGAACTATTGTTAACTTGCATAGCTCTCTTTTCTTCCATTTAAATTATTCAGTGGGTATGGATTGTCAATGAACTCCCTATCCTCATGCTAGGATGCTCTTGACTTTTGAGTATTTTTCACTTAGTGCATAAAAATAAATTATGTGCATATTTCATTTCTTCATAAATTTATTTAATGTGAAAATAAGAAAATCATATAGTAGATGATCAATAAAAATGGATTTCTTGAATGCATATGTACTTCAGTTGCTCAGGTATGTCCGACTCTTTGTGACCCTGTGAACTGTACCACACCAGGCTCCTCTGTCTATGGGATTTTCCAGGCAAGAATACTAGGGCAAGTAGCCAATTCCTTTTCCAGAGCATCTTCCTGACCAAGGGATCGTAACCATGTTTCCTGTGTCTGCTGTATTGCAGACGGACTCTTTACCTGCTGAGCCATCAGGGAAGCTCTGATTTCTTGAGTGATTAAGCCTTAAATAAGTCTGGATCTGGACCATACTGTGAAAAGCCTCACTTTGAAAAAGGTAGAAAAGTAAGTTTGCATCAGAGCTCATCTTTTTATTGTATTGAAGGCCAGGCCTGCATGCTGACAAATAACAGACAGAAGTAAAAACCCTGTCCTCTCCTCATTACACTTAGTGCCCACCCTAGCCTTAGAGCTATCAGAGAACAGACAAAAAACTCAGGAGACTAGAGGATCACCACTCTCCAAGGAAAGCTGTTGTTTCTTAAGCTGAGATTCTGCAAGCTCTTCCTTGTCTAATGTGCATCAGGGAACATAAGCTGAAGATTTTTCAGGCAGAAGAATCCATGATTATAAGTAGCTTGAATTCTGAAGTTAAAATGACCTATGTCTAAAACATAGTTCTATCATGTAATAGCTGTTGCAACCGTGGGCAAGTGGCCTAACCTCCTCAAACCTCCTTTTCCTTCTGTACAGTGAGGATTTTAATAGTATCTACCTCATAGGTGTGAGAACTGATAACGCCTAAAAGTTGTTGAGCATAGTGCTTAGCATATAAGAAACATTCAATAAGCCTTTTGTCAAAAAAGCATTTTTGGAAAACTGACCTGACACTGACATAGAAATTTAATTTAAAGTGGAGATTGTAGACGTTTGGAAAAGTGCTGCATTGTACAAAATTGAGAGTTTTATGAACTAAGACTGTATTTTGTCTTAATTTAATAGGCTTTCCAGATCAGTTGTGCCCCAAAAAAGGGAAATATTTTTCATACTATTCTTGGCCAAAAAGATATCAAAAGACCTGCTCACTATGATCTAGTCATTTCTGCTTCCATTGGGGTGGTTTTGCATATCTTCACTGAAGAACATGCAGCTTTATTTATTTTGCAAAGTTTTATAAACATTTTAAAGTTTTTGGAGAAGTTTGATATTATGCATTATGTTGTGTGTTGATTATTTTAAGCATCCAACTGAGATGGAGGGGAAAATTTTGTTTCTTTAAGAGTTGGACCATAAAAAAGCTGAGCACCAAAGAATTGACGCTTTTGAACTGTGGTGCTGGAAAAGACTCTTGCGATCCTGCTCACTATGATCTAGTCATTTCTGCTTCCATTGGGGTGGTTTTGCATATCTTCACTGAAGAACATGCAGCTTTATTTATTTTGCAAAGTTTTATAAACATTTTAAAGTTTTTGGAGAAGTTTGATATTATGCATTATGTTGTGTGTTGATTATTTTAAGCATCCAACTGAGATGGAGGGGAAAATTTTGTTTCTTTAAGAGTTGGACCATAAAAAAGCTGAGCACCAAAGAATTGACGCTTTTGAACTGTGGTGCTGGAAAAGACTCTTGCGAGTCTCTTGGACTGCAAGGAGATCCAACCAGTCAATCCTAAAGGAGATCAGTCCTGAATATTCATTGGAAGGACTGTGCTGAAGCTGAAACTCCAATACTTTGGCCACCTGATGCAAAAAGCTGACTTATTGGAAAAGACCCTGATGCTGGGAAAGATTGAAGGCAGGAGGAGAAGGAGACGATAGAGGATGAGATGGTTGGATGGCATCACAGACTCAATGGGCATGAGTTTGAGCAAGCTCCGGAAGTTGGTGATGGACAAGGAGGCCTGGTGTGCTGCAGTCCATAGGGTCACAAAGAGTCAGACACAACTGAGTGACTTGAATTGAAATGGAAAATAGGGTTGGAGAATTAGGGCCCATATATTGTCATTTCCTAGTTTTAAAAACATATTTAGGAATCTGAATTGTGAGAAGTTAAGACAAGTGTGTTGGTAACAAAACTCTTCTCTAAAATCAGAATTTAAAGTGTAAGTCCTGGTTTCAAGATTTACCTATCATATACAGATGATATTTACCTAGGCTATTTACCTATCATTGTATGGTACTCTATACAATATAGCCATTGTATAGAATAGGGATCTTTCTTCTACTGGATTTCTTTCAGAGACATTTTTAGACAGTGTTACCTTTTTCTAAGCACACACACACATGCATATACACACACATTTATAAACACAAAAGGTTCAAGTGTGAGCAGCTGCCCCCGCTTCCACTGTTGTATTGAAATCTCAAGAAAGAAGAGACAAAATGGAGAAGACCAAAACACATATTTATAAAAAATTTATAAATCATTTCAAAACTTCATAAAAGTAAGCTATTTTTTTTTTTCCTTTGTAAGCATGCTTACTTTAATATGGATTAAAAGTGCTGACAGCTAGTCTGGAGGAACAAATTGTGTTTGGCAGTTCTTGTTTGCAATTAGTGAGGAGAAACCATTCTTTAATAGTAGGGCCACACAGTGGATGCTGAGTTGAGTTCCACCCACAACTGTTGAATGCTGGCAATATGTCCTCCTCAAGCCATGTGCTGGGACTAAGTAGGGACCAATGCTGGAAACTCAAGGAGCTAACGGACCCATGAAATCTTCCAAATGAGGTCAGGGCTTCCCTGACCCCCAACCTCAGTCAGTTGGTAAAGATTCCACCTGCAAAGCAGGAGACCTGGGTTTGATTCTGGAGAAAGAAATGGCAAACCACTCCAGTATTCTGGCCTGAAAAATCCCATGGACAGAGAAGCCTGGCGGGCTACAGTCCATGGGATCACAAAAGTCAGACACAATTCAGCAACTAAACCACTACCACTAGAATGCTGTATTATCTTGGGGTATCTAGGAAGAATTCTGTTGTTAATAATAGTCAAAGGTGTAAAGTTGGAAATGACATTGCTTTTCAAATTAACGAGGATTCAAAGTTATATATAAAATGATATCACTTGCACCCATGTGTATTTTGGTATGAGTTTGAGAAGGGTAAGAGGAATCATCCGTTCGGTTCAGTTGCTCAGTCGTGTCCGACTCTTTGCGACCCCAGGGACTATATAGCCTACTCCCGGAGTTTACTCAAACACATGCCCATTGAGTTGGTGATGCCATCCAACCATCTCATCCTCCGTTGTCCCCTTCTCCGGCTTCAATCTTTCCCAGCATCAGGGTCTTTTCCAATGAGTCAGCTTTTTGCATCAGGTGGCCAAAGTATTGGAGTTTCAGCTTCAACATCAGTCCTTCCAATGAATATTTTGAACTGATTTCCTTTAGGATGAACTGGTTGGATCTCCTCATAGTCCAAGGAACTCTCAAGAGTCTTCTGCAACACCATAGTTCAAAAGCATCAATTCTTTGGCACTCAGCTTTCTTTATAGTCCAGCTCTCACATCCATACATGACCACTGGAAAAACCATAGGCTTGACTAGATGGACCTTTTTTGACAAAGTAATGTCTCTGCTTTTTAATATGTTGTCTAGGCTAGTCATAACTTTCCTGCCAAGGAGTAAGTGTCTTTTAATTTCATGATTGCGGTCACCATCTGCAGTCATTTTGAAGCCCCGAAAATATAAAGTCTGACACTGTTTCCACTGTTTCCCCATCTATTTCCCATGAAATGATGGGACCAGATGCCATGATCTTTGTTTTCTGAATGTTGAGTTTTAAGCCAGCTTTTTCACTCTCCTCTTTCACTTTCATCAAGAGGCTCTTAGTTATTCTTCACTTTCTGCCATAAGGGTGGTGTCATCTGCATATCTGAGATTATTGAAATTTCTCCCAGCAATCTTGATTCCAGCTTGTGCTTCTTCCAGCCCAGCGTTTCTCATGATGTACTCTGCACAGAAGTTAAATAAGCAGGGTGACAGTATACAGCCTTGACGTACTCCTTTTCCTATTTGGAACTAGTCTATTGTTCCATGTCCAATTCTAACTGTTGCTTACTGACCTGCATAGCGATTTCTCAAGAGGCAGGTCAGGTGGTCTGTTTTTCCCAAAAGTCATAAGTAGATCCAAAACTACACAGATTCAGCAGCCTCTGTTGAGCATCATCACTGCTGTACAGCAAACAGCACTGCTGTACTGCTGTACAGCTACATCCATTGTGTTAATTTAACCCACACATTTTTAATGAAAACATGAGGCTAGATACAAACAGGGTTGCTTAGGGATTTATATATGTGTCTTATTGAGAATGATGCTCTTTATATAAAAATATGTTACATCTTACATGTTCTATATATTGTAAAATGAACTATATTTATGAACATAAATATATTAATATTATGTTGCTTATTTTAATATATGTTTAGTAGAGTTCTAAAAAGTTCAAAATTCATATTTGACATGTAGTTTAATATTAAAGCCAATATTAAGCATTTTTATCTATAAAAACTGCTTTTGTGAGAACTTTAACAGTACTGACAGTATGATTTAATTCTCATACTTAGAAATACTTTTTGAATGCAATATAAATAAGACTTTAATATCATTTTGTTTATTTTTCAGATTTTTTTTTCTGTCCTTTTTTTTGTTTGTTTTTGTACAAATCTAGTTTTGCCACTGAATTGTATGGCTCTTGTAGACATCATCTGACATTTGGAAAATGACATCATCTGACAAAAGAAAAAGGTGGGGTACAATGTCCTATTAGATTTTAACTCTAACTTTTCTCCAAATGTGTGGTTGTCCTATAAATACTGTTGCAACAATGTCTGAGATTTGGCCAGTCACAAATCTTATCTCTGATATTTCCAACCTGTCCATTTTCTAAACCTACAATTTCCTGATGTTTGTCATATCACTTTTTAAGATCACATACTTCTCTGAGACACTGATATTAGGGTTGATAAACTCTTTCCAGTTATTGACCACTTCTGCCCAGACAGGGTAAATGAGGATCCTTTCCAAATGCTTTCTGAAAGAAAGATATGTATAATACCTAAGATTTTGATTTATTAATCTTATTTCAGTTGACTGACTTCAGTTACTATCTAAACTTCACATTTACAAGAAACTGAATTAGCATGTACAGAGTAATTTAAAAGTAGTAAAATATTCCAAAATTTCTACAAAGAACAAATGTGTTGTGAAATAATTTGAGCCTAACAGGGCTGAGAAATCAGAATGTATCTCGTACTTAACAGATCCATAAGAAATAAAAATATATTGTTGGTCACCTTTGGTGCCAATTTTGTGAGTTTTAAGTTAAATATCAAGATATAATAAAACCTTAGAAACTGTTATCTAAAGAGGAAGAGTGAGAGAAATCAATGAATCACCTAAATTCTTTCAATAATTTTTAATGTATTACATTAATCCCCTCTCTAAAGACAAAAGTATTGAATAAACTCAACAAATAACAATTGGCTATAGGATTCTAGTATCTTCTAGCATTAGCCCATTGATATTTAGATGATTTGGTTTTGAAAAGTATCTCTTTCCTATGACTTTTTGCCACCTCGACCAAAAGCTATTTTCAGAACAAATGGAAACCATATTTGTTTACTGTTGCATTGGTATCATTTTTGAAATGAAAAGTTCAAACTATGGATTCTGGAACACTTGGGTCAAAACAGAGTGTGCTGAATTCAAATATTTCCTCTCCAATGACTATGCTATTATTCACTAATTCAAATTAATGTAGAGACATTTAAAGCATTTTTTGGGTAATAAGCATTATTTAACACAGTTAAATGTGTCTAAGTAAGATGGATTAGAATTATTTCAGAGTTCCATAATTTTGATGGTCGTTTTTATGTTGTCAACTATATAGTTTTAAGAGTTAACTTTCTATCATCCATCTTCTTGTCAGTGACAAATTGTGTAGAATTCAAGTATGTAAAATAAAATAATAGTAAGCTTTGGGGAACATCACCTGGATTTCTGTTGTCTGCTTTGCTATATCTATCAGATTTCCTTTACATACAATTACCAGTTAAGAAGTAGTAACAGGCCAAGATTAAAATTTGGCCATATGCAAGCCATGGGACAAATTACTCTATATATGGGGAATTCAAAGTGATTTCTTATGTGACTTTGAGATACAACACATAGGGAGAATTTTGTTAGATCCTAAGTAGTCTTCCTACTAGAATCAGGACTAAGATTGCAAGAGAAAAAATACTATGCCTTTAAGAAACATTTATATGTGGAATGTCTATATTACCTTCATAAGGTAAGAAACTGAAGGTTTTAACCCTTTTCTCTTTAGTTTGTTCTGTGTATGTGTGGCTAAGTTGCTTCCGTTGTGATGGACTCTTTGTGACCCCGTGGACTGTAGCCTGCTAGGCTCCTATGTCCATGGGATTTCCTAGGCATGAATATTGGAGTGGTTTGCCATTTCCTCCTCCAGGGGACCTCCCCAGCCCAGGCACTGAACCCACGTCTCCTGTGTCTACTGCACTGGCAGGAGGTTCTTTACCACTATAGCTGACGGGGAAGTCCCAATTGTTCTGGGTCCTAGAATGACTAAATAAATCTTGAAATTTGCCTATTATTAAAGCCTATCTATATTGTCTTTCTGTACATTTACCATAGAAACTTCAAATGTATACAAATGTGAATTGATGTCTTCAGGATATATAATACTTCATGCATGTATGCTAAGTTGATTATATGTGCATAAATGAATTTTCCACATAACTGAAGCATAACTCTATGAGAACTACACTTGAAAAATCAGCAGTTTGCAGAAAACATCTTCATAGTTGCAAATGCTTCTCTGCAACTTCCTAAAAAGAATACACATACCATAATTATTCCCTGCTAACTCAGGGTTAGAAATACTTTGACTCCTAATACATTGAAGCTTGCAAGAACCCTAGAAGTGTCTGCCTTCTTCCTGAGGAGTTCAAGGAACTATGTCCTGAGGCACTCGTAGACATATTTTATACTTTATTCTTTTTCAACCATACTCTCAACATTCATTGCTGTCTTTGAGCCTACCTTTGAAATGGATCTTCTGTTGACCTCTTCTTTCTATCATAATTTGCAAATTATATACCACTTAGGCTGAAGGTTTTGCTTAATAGAATTTTCTCTAAATACTAGTTTAGGCTCCAAGGAAACTCTTGGGGAGCTATTCCATGACTTTGGTATTGGGAGTTGTGTTGAGAGAATTGTTGGAGCAATTTTATTCTTTTCATTTCTATATACTGTGAGAGGAGTTGATAATATAATTGACTAAAGCGCAGGCCATTTTGAGAGTTGCATTTTAACAAATAGGGGGTGTTACCATGCCTATACTGCCGTGAGCCATCCATTTCCATATCCTGTCTCTCTAGGACTTTTGACTTCTTTGTACGAACTGATCAAACAGGGTTTACTTTCCAGAGATGGACCTACCTCATACTAACTCATGTGTACTTTCTCTTCATGTTTTAGCCCTTCTGCATCTGGAGGGAGGAGCATAAATCATATTTACTCTGTTTTGAGGGCTCCAAATCTTAGTTTTTTGGGGAGAAGAGCAAGAATCCTTATTTAGACTGTATGTCTAAAATATTCTCTTTTAACAAGACAAGTTTTGTAGTTGGTGGGTTAGGGTGGTGAGATAAGGGGGCAAGCTTTCCAAACCAATACATATTTCCCACTCACTTATGGTTCCCTTCAGGCATAATTGCTTGGCCAAAAACACCAGAGGAAAAGGGTGCAAAGTTCTCCTTTACCCCTGATACATTATGTTGTTTTGTTTGTGAATTTTTTGGCATATTGTTTGGTTTCTTGGAGATTTCTGGGACTCTTGTTTGTATTTTTGAGATGTAAAACTTCTCTATAGTTTTCTATACATTAGGCTTCTTTATATCTGATCTATTATTATAATTATTTTCAGAGAATAAATTATTTTAAAAATCTAGACACTTGGGATTTATTTAAGTCTGTGAAGAGAATGAGTGTTAAGTAGAATAAGTTGGTGATGGACAGGAAGGCCTGTGTGCTGCAATTCATGGGGTCACAAAGAGTTGGACACAACTGAGCGACTGAACTGAACTGAACCTTGCTATAAAGCTTTGCCTACTCAAGTAAAATTCTGAGTTAGGGAAAACATTACAGATTTTCCCAGAAAGCTTAAACTAAATAATTTAAACTGAAATTTCAGGCAAATAACTATTAGTTCTTAGATTTAAAGGAAAATATACTTAATATACTTAAGGTCAAAGCTAAAACCTAATTCAGAAACTTGTATTAAGCTCCATTTCAGAGGTTCACAATTTTTTCATTGAAGGAAAAAGCTATTTTTTTTCCCACTTCATTCTTCAAAATACACTGCTTGTTATGAAGATTTTGTTCTTTGGTCTAATTTGTGTAGCAGGAGCCAAATTGAATTGCCATTTTTTGAGCCAAAGTTTGATTGACTGAATTGGACCATTGTTACTGGAAAGAGCAAAGAGCGTTTTGCTAAAGGCCTTAAAGTGTTGAAGACATAATGTCTACAGGCAAAAAAAGAGAAAAAGCTATTTTTATGTGTAATTATATGACTGGACACTTAATGGAACTGTTTTGATCGAAGCCCAAAGAAACAAACACATATAAGTGAAACTGAGCACTTCCGTGATGAAATAGACAAATAGCTCACACTTTGCTTTGTTAATGTTGTTGAGAAGACATTGCTTGGGACTGGAACAAGTAGGGTGGGATTTCAGCTGCTAAAACTTTAGAGATCTACTTAGTTTAACATACTGTAATGAGAGACATAGAGGTTCTGTTTTGAATTACTAAGCTATTACTTCTGAATTTTGTGTAGTCAGATATCCCAGGGTTTCCATTTAGCATTTACTAAACCACTTATAGGATTTCCTTCTGGAACTAGCAGAACTCAACTCTGGCAGAGACCCGATAAAGTCCTAGCCCTAGATGAGAGTAGGAAATAAAATCTCTTTGCAGGAGGATAAACAAGTTCCATAAAAAAATATATGTCTATTGTATTACTTTCTTTAAGGTGTTCATTGGTTTTTTTTTTTTTTCTCCTTACTGCAGTGCATTTTGAGGACCCAATATCAGCTACTAAAAAGCTATGCTGTACTAAAAATAGAAGATGTTTAAAAATCTCCAGTAGTAGCAGCATTCAAATTGTTACATTAATTTGAAATTAATTCAGTCACATAAATAACTAAAGAACGTTGTGCAACTAGGTTGTATTATTTCCATTAGACAATATTCAAGGTGTAGGAAAGCAAACACATAGTTCCATGCAGTTATTTCTCTAAAATACGTTTTGCTTAAAATTATTAGCGTATATGGCCAATTGTAATAGCTGCTTGCTGCTGCTAAGTCACGTCAGTCGTGTCCGAATCTGTGAGACCCCATAGACAGGCAACCCACCAGGCTCCCCCGTCCCTGGGATTCTCCAGGCAAGAACACTGGAGTGGGTTGCCATTTCCTTCTCCAATGCATGAAAGTGAAAAGTGAAAGTGAAGTCGCTAAGTTGTGTCAGACTCTTCGTGACCCCATGGACTGCAGCCCACCAGGCTCCTCCATCCATGAGAACTCAAAATGTCATGACATCCCTCTTGTTGTAGCATATATTTTGTTTTTGTTTCACAGAATACAATTATTAAAAATAGAAATATTCACAGCTAACATCCTACAAAAGAGATGTTTTTAATAATCATAGAATTTTAGATTTGCAAAGAATTCCAAATTTTGCTTGTAGTCATTCCTCTGCTTTTAAATAAGACAACAGTTTGATTATTTGGAAAAACTTGACCTTTTCTTAAAATTCTTCTGAGATCCATACTTTGTTTCAGTAATTTCCAACCAACACTTCAAGTTGTGCTGGCAGGTTCTGCACATGCAATGGCTTGTGCCCATTGCAGTTCCTTAAATTGTAAGCCCAGGTATGGGATGGGATCTGGGAGTGTGTTTGGGATAAGTAATTTTTTTTTTTTTTTAATGTACAATACCTTCCCTTACCGAACCTGATAAAACTTAATGGAAATGAGAAGTTCTCCTTTTTTCAAAGAAAGCAATATTGGGAGGACCCCTGCTTTATGTTACCACTAGGTTATTTCACATTCTCAAAGCTTTTATATATCTTTATATATATCCCTTCTAAATTCTTTGGACTCCAACTTCCCAGAAGAATAGGGAAGAGCTGCTCTGCATCGCTGATAGCACAGCTCTCTGTGCACTTGAGGACTTCAGGCTCGTGGCTGATCTGCTGTGACATTGGTAATGAGTGACCTGTTGGGGGCTACTCAAGTGAGTAAGGATAAGATGACTGGCTGTACATCAAAGACTCCTCAAGTATGACGCTCACACTCACTGGCTTAAGAGCCCAAGAATGAACAAAGAGGATGGGAGAGTTGGTAGGAAAACGCTGGAGGTAGCAGCCTGCTAAGGACTAGGTGGAGGTATCATTTGCCAGTCAGGATGGTCTTGGGTGATTATGTGTCTATACAGGGGAAAGTGATGTGTCTGTATAGGGGATCATAGAGAAAGGGAGGAGAGATAGAAAAAGACAAACACTAAATACTTTCATAATTATGGAAATTTTAAAAAAAGTTAAAGGCTAGCTAAATCTATTGAAACTCAAATGCAGTAATTAGATTTAGTCTCTCTATATATCGTGTGTGCTCTCTCTCTCTCTATATATATACACACACATACACACACATACACACACATACTGTATATAGATAGATAGATGTATTTCAGAACTTCATTTCATTTTATGCTTATGTATTTCCTTTGAACCTGCTGCATGCCATGTATTGTATTAGTCATTGGGAATACAAAGACAAGTAAGCCATAGTCTTAGTACCTTAGGTTTGCACACTCCTTTGTATCTTTTGTGGTATTCTTCTATGGATCATCTCATTCCATGTTCTCAGCAAGTTCTGACAGAAGATACTTTGTCTTGCCAGGGTATGCAGGATTGTAAGAGTTGCAGAGGAAGGTAGTAAAGAGTTATGTCCCATATCTTGATCTGGTATCTTTCTATGTGACTTCGGAAAGAGTGTAGAACTACAAAGTCCAGAGGAATAATGACTACTACCGGTAAGGATTGTTAAGGACCAGAAGGTAAAAATGCATGTTGAAGAAGGTGTCTCTTCTAACCCTTTTCTAAAGTATCCTGTACTTTGGGAAAAGAATCCTGCTCCCTTGAGGAAGCACCAGGATTTCTGTGAGTTCATTTGCAGAATCACATTAGCTGCATCTGTTCCCACTCAGGGGTGGTATAGTGAACTCTACTGAACAATTATGAGGCTCACTGTCTTTCCAGGTGGTAAAATTAGGAACTTTTAAAGGATTTCTGTGTGCTAATTATAATATAGGTATTACAGGGGGAATAAGCATTTACATTCTTCAGACAAGCTATATAGACAATGGTTAGGAGGCATTTTTCCAAATGAAGGGGAAATGGAGAACCAAATTTTCAAAAAATACCATCAGAGACATTATATTAATACATTATCATTAAATATAGATACCCAGCATAGAATGCAGTTTGTGTTATTTTTGATTCCTGGCAGAACTTGAGATGGTGGTTTGTCTGACTGTTGAAGGATGTCAGTGAGTGGGACTGAGCCTTATTAGGGAGGAGAAAGAATGAAAGATGCGAACACAAATGGAGCCCTTTGATGCAGATGATTAATGCCCTTTGTCATATGGACGTCTGGGAACTGTAGGTCTCCATGGTCATGAAGAGGACAGAGGGAAAACAGGGCTTCGAGCTAGGATGCTTAGGTGGTTCTGAGTTTTATGAGAGATCAGTAAGGATTGATCTTGGAAGACAGTCAAGAAAATCAAGTTTCACTGTAGCATTAACATGTTCAAACAGTGAAGATTAGTGAAAACTTTATTTCAAACGCATCATGAAAAACTTCAGGGCAAATAAACTTTGTTAGCATTATTTAATTACTTTGCTTTAGGAACCAAGAAAAATATACCAGATGTAACTAGGCCATGTAAATCATTTCTCTAACCATCTTCAATTGCTTCTCAATGCTCTAGGAAAAACCCTCATGTTTTATCATGGCCTGTCTACTGTGCCTCAGCCATCCTGGTCTTGTTTCAACTCCTTAACAAGGCAAGCTCCTTACTGCTTCAGAGGATCACCTACCCCAAACGCCTGTCAGTCTAAGCACTGCATCGTTTTTAGATGTTAGCGTAAATGTCCCCTCTTCAGGAAGTCTTTTCTGATTCAGTCAGACCCAGTGCATCTCCAACCCCCACCCGACTCTGCTCCTTTTGTCATTCTCATTACAGCCCATATTTTCTCCTGGTGCTTTTGTCAGTTTTCCTCCTTTTGTTAATTTTGTTGCATCTTTTAACTCTTTATAAAACAGAGTATAAGATCCTTGAGAAAAGATTGTTTTCCTCACCACTGCATTTCTGGTGTCTAGTACAGTTAACCGGACTTCCAGTAGAGTTAACAGGTTAGAGTAGACACTCAGCACATATTACAAAGAGAACAAAAGATGTCAGTTATTCATATTTAAATCTGCTGCATTTGAAGAATACTCAAGACAAGAGATAGGTTCTGAGATTGCTTTCACTGGGTATATTCACAGGAGACACAAAGTTTGAGGAGGCAGGCTAGGCTCACAATATGACGCTCCGCATACATAGCAATTAGCCTGGTCCTGGTGTGCTTGCTAAAATGCCTCATAATGCTGTCATCATGAAAACTTTGGGGAAGTTTCGTGAACTGATTAAAATATGTGATGGTACTTTAGATCTGTTAGGTAGTTAGAAGACGAAAAGGGAGTACAAAATGGCGGTGGCTAAAAGACAAAGAAGGGGAAAGCCTGCAGAGATAGGACAAAGGAAGGTCTGAGGCCTGGAGTGAGGACCTCAGGTAAAACAACAGCTTTCCTGGCTCGCCCGACTTACACAGGGCAGGCTGGGGGTGGGGGGAGGACAAGTGTATGATACGACAGGAGGAAGCCTGGAAGGATTGAGGCCTCTCTTCTCCTGTCTTTTGGGTCAGCCTGTCCTAAATCCTCCTTTGTTTTTCCTAATAAACCTGAGCTGTAACACCGATTTGTCTGTTGATTTCAGTTTTCACTGTGGTGAGACAGAACCGAGGAATACAATAAGTTACTTTACGTCCAGAAAGGGACGTGTTACTTGCTTCCAGTGTCCTATCTCCTTAATTCACTTCATAGAAAATGAGAATAGTGTGTAGAAAGCACACAGTCCAGGTGCTAATTTTGCCGGACACCGTTTCACTCTCTGTAACAGGAATTTGTGATACAGTGATGAAGAGAGACAGGGTTCTTGGCCTCACAGAGCTTATAGTCTTAGATTTTTGGAAACTTAATAGCCTGTATCATTTGCCAAAGGGCATCTACCTGAGACCAAAAATTCTCTATGAATGCCTGTGGTCATTTCCCAGTGAATGTCCCTAAGCATTTCTAACCTCATATCGCTCCAGAGTTTTCTTAAGTGTTAACCTCTGTAATCTTATTTTAATGCTGCACATTTAGTAATATATTAATGAAAAGTCAGCAGTTAGAGAAAATATGCACTTTGAAAATGAATTATCATTACCAGCACTCTTTTTTTTTTTAATTGGAGAACTAGAATAACTGTGTGAAATTATATTTTGGAAAAAAATGATTCTGGTACAGTTTCTTACAGTAGTACATCTCTCCTCTTGACCCCAATTGGTGTTGAGCACCCAAATTTTAAACAGCAGCAAAAACAAAAGCTGTTTTATTTTATGCGTTCTAAAATATAGTATATATCCTATAAATTAAATCTGTGAACACTGGAACATAGAAATCATGCAATATAAATTTATTTTTATTCTTTGTTTTTAGAAATATACTATACTGAAGATACCATTATGAGCACTGGGTATCATAATGTTTTTAAATTCATAGCAGCCTCTAGGAACTTTGAGATGTGAAGAACATTTTTATTCCTTAACAATACTCATTTTTCTGTTAATAATATTATGATGTCTGCTTCTCATGGTATTTCTGTGTCTTTACACATGTAACTTTTTATTTTTGATGTACTGCCAACACTGCCTACAGGAGGAACTCTTTTTACTTTATATTTGCTATTTCTGGTCTCTGGTGACTTTTAGAAACCAGGTAGCCAAGAATGTTACATAGCCCTTAAAGTAAGAGTAAACCCTTGAATAAAGCACGAGATCCTTTTATGTCTAATATACATCAAATTGAAGTCCTGGATTTTGTGGTACTAATTTTATTTCCCCAGAGAACTTTTATTTACTTACTTTTTCTCCAAAAACTGTATTCTGGACAGTTGAGCTTTTTAGATAGTTGTATATAGGAGGTCTGTGTGTATCAGACTCAGCTGTGTCAGACTCTTATGACCCCATGGACTGTAGCCTGCCAGGCTCCTCTGTCCATGTTATTCTCCAGGTAGGAGTGCTGGAGTCGGTAGCCATTCCCTTCTCCAGGGGATCTTCCTGACTCAGGGATCGAACCCAAGTCTCTTATATCTCTTACACTGTCAGGTGGATTTACCACTGCACCACCTGGGAAGTCATACAGGAGGTACATAACTGTATTTAAGTTCTCTGCCTCTCTGCTTGATTTTTGTTTCTATCATTTGAACTCAAGGCTAGCTCTAAAACATTTATTTATAGCTTATGTGAATCATTGCAAATAATATCTGGAAAAATGGTACATGAAACTGGGAATATACTATCCTTAATGGCCCACTGAGACTAAGAAAATCATCTTTTCTTTACATCTTTTTATTTAGATACATGAATAAATGTTAAAGAAAAGGAACCAATCCCAGAACTTTAACAATGTGAAAATACCTAGCACTATGAAACTGCACACTTAGTAGCTAAGATAGTAGACTTTATCTTATGTATATTTTGCCACAATTAAATTTTTTAAAAGAAAATATAAAATAAAAAAGGAAAATAAAGGAAAGAAAAAGTACCTAAAATTTGTAATGATCCCACTCTAGGACATACTAAAAAACAAACTCAGCGTGTTCCAGAGATGTATCAGCATTGAGTCAAGGAAAAAAAAAAGCTAAAGAAAAATGGAACTAATAATAAAAGTAGCATGTAAGCAAGACAACTCTAATTATTTAATTATGGAATTTAGAATAATGGTTTAGCTACATTATTCTGAGTAGCTATCAAGACAGTAGCAATTATTTAACCACAGTGTCCAGAATTACATTATTTTAGTATTTCAATGATATTGGAAGTTTATAAGATGCTATATATTACATTAAGTGTTAGATAAGTAAGCATTTCTCATGCAGCTTTGATGAGAGAATAACATAATGCAAAGTTTAAAAGGAGAGAAGGAAGCTATGAGAAGAAGAAAGAGATTTTATTGAGTAACATTTAATTTGACTCTTCTGGCTGCTATCAGGGACCTTAATGAGAAAAGTCTTTAACAGATAGAAATGACAACTGTGAAATTAGGAACAACTTTTGGAAAAGAGTATAGGTGACATAAAAAAAATTGTCGTGTCCTGCAGGAAACCCCTTATTAAAAAATCTTTAATTTTCAAGTATTTCCAGAGTCACAAAACTGGTGAAAATGGCATTAAGGATTCCTTGAGCCATTTTCACCATATGTTGCCATCTTACATAAACAACCATAGCAGTGATCAAAGCCAGGAATTCATGCTGCTATGTTACTACTGACCAATCTACAGATCTTATTCAGATTTCTTCAATTTTCCTACTAATTTTTTTTAAAAATCTGAACTAAGATCTAATCCTGAATCCTCTGATTTCATTATTCTTCATGTATCCGTGCATGCATGGTAGGTTGCTTCAGTCATGTCTAACTCTTTATGACCCCATGGACTCAGTGTGGAACGTGCTTAAAGAGATGGGAAAACCAGACCCATCTGCAGGCAGGTCAAGAAGCAACAGTTAGAAATGGACAAGGAACAACATACTGGTTCCAAATCAGGAAAGGAGTACTTCAAGACTATATATTGTCACCTGGCTCAGTTAACATATATGCAGAGTACATCATGAAAAATGCTGAGCTGGATGAAGCACAAGCTGGAATCAAGATTGCTGGGAGAAATATCAATAACCTCAAATATGCAGATGACACCACCCTTATGGCAGAAAGTGAAGAGGAACTAAAGAGCCTCTTGATGAAAGTGAAAGAGGAGAGTGAAAAATTTCACTTAAAACTCAGCATTCAGAAAACTAAGATCATGGCAGTCAGTCCCATCACTTCATGCCAAACAGATGGGGAAACAATGGAAACAGTGGAGAAGGCAATGGCACCCCACACCAGTACTCTTGCCTGGAAAATCCCATGGACGGAGGAGCCTGGTGGGCTGCAGTCCATGGGGTCGCCAAGAGTTGGACATGACTGAGTGACTTCACTTTCACTTTTCACTTTCATGTGTAGGAGAAGGAAATGGCAGCCCACTCCAGTGTTCTTGCTTGGAGAATCCCAGGGCTGGGGGAGCTTGGTGGGCTGCTGTCTATGGGGTCGCACGGAGTCAGACACGACTGAAGTGACTTAGCAGTATGGAAACAGTGAGAGACTTTACCTTTGGGGGCTGCAGAATCAGTGCAGATGGTGACTGCAGCCATGGAATCAAAAGACCCCTGCTCCTTGGAAGAAAAGTTATGAGCAACCTAGACAGAATATTAAAAAGCAGAGATATTACTTTGTTGACTAAGGTCCATCTAGTCAAAGCTATGGTTTCTCCAGTAGTCATGTATGGATGTGAGAGTTGGACTATAAAGAAAACTGAGCACTGAAGAATTGATGCTTTTGAACTGTGGTGTTGGAGAAAACTCTTGAGAGTCCCTTGGACTGCAAGGAAATCCAACCTGTCCATCCTAAAGGAGTTCAGTCCTGGGTGTTCACTGGAAGGACTGATGTTGAAGCTGAAACTCCAATGACTGGCCACCTGATGCGAAGAGCTGACTCATTGGAAAAGACTCTGGTGCTGGGAAAGATCAAGGGAAGGAGGAAAAGGGGACGACAGAGAATGAAGTGGATGGATGGCATCACTGACTCGATGGACATGAGTCTGAGTAAGCTTTGGGAGCTGGTGATGGACAGGGAGGCCTGGCGTCCTGCAGTCTACGGGGTGGCAGTCGGACATGACTGAGAGACTGAGCTGAACTGGACTCAGCCCTCCAGGCTCCTCTGTCCATGGGCTTCTCCAGGCGAGAATACTGGAGTGGGTTGCCATGGCCCCTCCAGGGAATTTTCCCGGCCCAGGCATAAGCCTGCTCTCTGATGTCTCTGGCATTAGGAGGTGGGACCCAGTGCCACTGCTGCCACCTGGGAAAACTCATGTCTTCTTAGTTTCTTCTAATTAGGATATTTCTTCAGTCTTAATGTTTTATTTAGGACCTTGACATCTTAGAAGGGTACTACCTAGTATTATGTAGAATAAATCTGTCTGTATGATGTTTCGTGTTCAAGTTTATATTATGCATTTTTGCAAAAAATGGCACAGAAATGATTTTATGTCCTCAGTACATCATCTACTAAGATGCTCTGTAATTTCTGACACCATAAAATGTCCCCGACTTATATTTTTCCTAGTTAAGCTCTATTTAGTTTTCTTGGAGAATGCTATATTTAGAAACCAAAATCTGGATGTTAGGCATGATCATTTGTACTTGGTAATCTTCCTTCGAAATACTCTTAGGGGACAGAACTAGGAAAGATATATATATTTCTAAACCTATCTATGTTAAAAGCAGTAACAACATCAACAACAGCAGAGTTTATACTCATACATTCAATTTACATCTAAAACTACAAGGACCATTATTGCCTTCTCCCTTACCTTGCCTATATGTCCTTTCTATGGCAGTAAGATAGCTGGCTCTTATACCCACAATATAATTAATTATTTATTAAATTCTAACATATATAGTTTTATAATTATTAATCTGTTTCTCTGTGGAAACAAGTTTATTACTTAGAAGTACAATATTGTTGTCTTTGCTCTAATAGTATTTACTAAGTCATTGTTTTCCACACAGGTT
>SJYC01095429.1:0-14349 GCA_006408675.1 Madoqua kirkii
AAGAAGTCTTTACAGAGTTCTTAATGTCAGTATTTCAAATTGTTCCTTTGATGGTCACCATGGAAATTTATACTTCAAGGGAGGGCACCATGGTGAGATTCTAGATGAATAAAGACAAGTACCTTTTTCTTTTCAAAGTGGAAGAAGAGAGATTATCAAAGCACAGGTGGGGAAGGAGAAGATGTCTGACTCCTAGACTGATTTCTCTAATAAGACTATGTGCACTTCCTGTTTGAAAATAATGTAAGTATATTCACAAATAAATGTATGTATAACATGCATGAAAGCAAATTAACTGAAGTGATTTTGAATGTTGGCTTTTTACTTTTAGTATTTAAATTTAGCAGATGAAGACAAAGCTTCACTGTTTCATTTTTTTAAATGGATGAAGAAGTGTGAATTTACATATTTCTTTTTTTCTTAACTCCTTTTCAATATATTTTTTTAAAGACTTTATTTCTTAGAGCAGTTTTAGGTTCACATCAAAATTGAGAGGACGCTACAGACATTTCCTGTATACTTCCTTCCCCAAACATGCACAGCCCCCTCCTTCATTAACGCACCGTATTGGCACAACTGTCACAAGTGATGAATCTACACATTTTATCACTTAAAGTCTATGGTTAACTTACGGTTCAGTGTTGTATGTTTTATGGGTTTAGTTGAATGTATGACATGTATCCAACATGAAAATGTCACACAGTTTCTCATTGCCCTAAAAATCCTCTGCACTTTCTCTGTTCCCCTCTGCTGTCTTTCCCTGACCCCTTGCAACCACTGATCCTTTCACTGTCTCCGTAATTATGCCCCTCCTTCCAGTTTTGGCTATGCCGGAAAATCATAGGGTACTATAATATTTCAACAGATCTGAAAGGAGAATGGCTTTCAGAGTTAAATAGAAAATTCTGTCTTTTCTGAAAAGATTGCCTACTATCTAGCTAGAGAATAAGGCAGAATTCATGGAAAAAAAAATACTGTTTGAAACTTAAATAAGAAAATGGCATTGGGTTTAGAATTTTGTAGAATGTAGCTCATGAATAGAAAAGTACAGAGCACAGATGCAACTTTTCCCCTCTTTTTACTCAAATTTTCTTGTTTCTAAAACAAAGTCTTAACTCCACACTTGCTTGGGGAAGAAGAAAATATTAGTATTAAAAGGAAATATTAAAGTATTTGTATAAACATAAAGCTTATATATTCAAATGCACAGAACTACTTTTGAAAATTATGCTAGTTTGAAAGTAAAAGCTATGCAAGTCTATTTAAAAATTAGGAAAAGAGCAGAAAGAAGAAACAGGTATCACTCATACTACAATACTTGGAAATAGTCACATAATACTTTTTTTCTCAGTCACTTGTTCATGCATGTATATTTTTGTATAGTTGAAATCATATTCCATATATAACATGGCTTGTAATGACTTTCACTTATCATATTTTGTCATGACTAAAAATTTAGAAACTTAATTTTAATGACTAGTATTCCATCTCATAGATGTATCATAATTTAAGTCATTTTCAGTTTTTACTCTTATACCTTCTGCTGTGATGAACATCCTTTTCTATAAATATTTTTTTACATTTCTGTTTTTTTTTAGGGTAGAATTTTGGAAATGGAATTTTTAGAGCAAAAAACCAGATTTTAAAACTTCATGTATTGCTGAATTATTTTACAGAAAGGATGCTCAGATTGACAGTTTCACAACCAGTGTGAGAAAGTGATCATTTTAATGTGTTCTTTCAAGCACTGAGTGTTAGTTTTTAAAAGTCTCTGCTGGGTAGATGTAAAAGGTAATCTCATATTGAATTGTATATTATTTCTATCTTATTCATTAATTCTTTCTTAATTGGTTCAGTTCAGCCACTCAGTCATGTCTGACAATCTGTGACCCCCATGAACTACAGCACCCCAAGCCTCCCTGTCCATCACCAACTCCCAGGGTCTACCCAAACTCATGTCCATTGAGTCGGTGATGCCATCCAACCATCTCATCCTCTGTCATCCCTTCTCCTCTTGCTCTCAATCTTTTCCAGCATCAGGGTCTTTTCCAATGAGTCAGCTCTTTGCATCAGGTGGCCAAAGTATTGGAGTTTCAGTTTCAGCATCAGTCCTTCCAGTGAACACCCAGGACTGAACTCCTTTAGGATGGACTCGTTAGATCTCCTTGCAGTCCAAAGGACTCTCAAGAGTCTTCTCCAACACTTTTTGAACACAATTCAAAAGCATCAATTCTTCGGTGCTCAGCTTTCTTTATAGTCCAACTCTCACATCCATACATGACCACTGGAAAAACCATACTGTTGGCTTGATGGACCTTTGTTGGCAAAGTAATGTCTCTGCTTTTTAATGTGCTGTCTAATTTAGTCATAACTTTCCTTCCAAGGAGTAGGCGTCTTTTAATTTCATGGCTACAGTCACCATCTGCAGTGACTTTGGAGGCCCCCCAAGAAAAGGTCTGTCACTGTTTCCACTATTTCCCAATCTATTTGCCATAAAATGATGGGACTGGATGCCATGATCTTAGTTTTCTGAATGTTGAGGTTTAAGCCAACTTTTTCACTCTCATCAAGAGGCTCTTTAGTTCTTCACTTTCTGCCATAAAGGTGGTGTCATCTGTATATCTGAGGTTATTGCTTAATTGGTTAGGTTTTACAAATAGCAATAAATATTATACACAAAAGTATGGAGAGTATATGAACAAAACAACATATCTGAAACCTCCCAGATTTTTGGTCCAGATATGATATAGATTTAATAATTTTAAGATGTGATTCTCTTTTGAAGATTAATTTTAATAAAGTTTGAAATTCCCTATTTCTTTTTAATTATAATTCTTCCTTCAGTGTAGGCCTTAATTTTTCTATGTCTTTTTAGTATTACTTATTAATGCAAGTAATAATACTTGTGTTACACTATAGCAGGCAGAATAATTGCTCCTCAAAGGTGTCCATGTTCCAGTTCCAGCAACAGGTGCAAATGTTGCTACACATAGGAAAGGGGAATTAAGGTTGCAGATGAAATTGAGGTTGCTAATCAGCTGACCTCTTATTAGGGTGATTATCCTAGACTATTTGGGTGGTTGCTAGTGGTAAAGAACCTGCCTGTGAATACAGGAGATGTAGGAGCGGTGGGTTCAATCCCTGGGTCAGAAAGATCCCCTGGAGGGGAGTATGGCAATCCGTTCCGGTAATTTTGCCTGGAGAATCCCAAGCATAGAGGAGCCTGGTGGGCTACAGTTCATAGGACCACACAGAGTCAGGCGCAACTGAAGCGTTAGCACAGGACAGCACAGTGTAATTAAAAGTCCTTAATGGTTGAAGAGGGAGGCAGAAGAGGTCAGAATGATCAGCCTGGGCAGGACTCAACCTGCTGTGCTAACTTTGAAGGTAGACGAAGAGGACCATGGACCAAGGAACACAGGTTTCTTCTAGAAGCTGGAGGCATATTGTTCCCTAGAGCCTCCAGAGAGGAGTGGAGCCCCGTAGACACCTTGATTTTTTGCTCACTGAGATCAAAGTCAGTCTTCTGACCTATAGAAATATGATAATAAATTTGTGTTGTTTCAGCTCAGTAAGTATGTGGTAATTTCTTACAGCAGCAGTAGCAAACTAATACATAGACAAATGCCTTTTTTTTTGTGATTCAGCATGGGTTTGGAATATTAAAAGCTTCCTTGATTCATAAAAATTTACTCCTTTCATTATCATTCAAATTTCAAATACTTTTTGCCAAAGCAGTAGTTGATGTATTTACTAAAATTAGATTTTACAATTAGATTTTTTCCTCAACTGGCCTTAACTATATAAAACAGATGTTTTATGTCACTTTTATTTTTCAAGTACATTATTTGTGATTTTCATTTTATGTACTGATCAAAATCCATTACATTTATTACTTCAGTTGCTTTGTGGAGTTGACTCCATCCTTAATTATAATTTTTTTACATTTTTACTGGATAGTGTTGAAGACCAATATCTCAAAAACTGTGGGATAATATTCATATTTTTCTCCTCCAGTGAAACGTCGCAAAGTGTTTTTCACATGAATATTTCTGTTATAATGTCTGTGGTATTTGGACCTTTACATGATCTGAATGTAATAGTCTGTGATAGTAGATTTATTTTTTCAGTAAACATTTGTTGAACACTGTAATATGCTAAGTTTTTTTTATGTGTGTGTGTGTGTGTGAAATAATGATGATAAAGCTATGAGCAGTTTCTCTCCTCTTAAGGTCACAGTTTTATCAAGACAAATGTAGGATAATGGCAGGCTAGCCTTATGGTCAACTTGTAAAAAAAAAAAAACAAGCAAAAACACAAACCCAAAACATATACACACATAGGGAGCCTCTCTTATCTTTCCCTTGAATGACTGAAATTTTAGCTGATCTGCCAAAATACTCTCTGGTCCCACTACACTCCATTCTTGAGATGGAAATAGGGTGATTTTTTTAAACATAAGGCAGGTCATGACACTCCTCTACCCAAACACCCCCAGAGGCTTCTCGGCTCATAGTAAATGCTGGGGTCGTCAGGCTGGCGAGGTGAAATGCCTCACATACCTGCCTGTATCAACACCACCCTGCTCCTGTGGGCATCCTTCTGGTTTTGAACACCTACCAGCAGGTGTGAACACGTTCCTGCCTCAGATTTTCTGCACTTGCTGTTCTCTGAGTCCGGAGCAGTCTTGCTCTGGACACACCCCTGGTGTATTCGTTTACTTCCTTGGGGTTGCCGCTTATTGCTTATGTGCCATTGTACCATTAAGGCTCTCCATGACCATCCTGTTTAATGGCAGTTACCCTGCTGGCCAGGATGTCATGTCCTAACTCTGTAAAGTCTGTTTTTCTGCCATCTTGTATTCTACTACATTTTTGACTATTCTCTGTGTCATATAATGTGCTTTGTCTAGTCTCTTTTTCCCTCCATTAGGAGGTAAGCTCTAACAGGGATTTCAGTTAATGCTATCACTGCTCTATAGAATAGTACTTAGCACATAGTAGGTACTCAGATGTTTGCTGAATGAATAATCGAATGAAGGAAATGGGAATCAATCTCAGGATGTCAAAAGGATTTTCATGTGAAAGCTACTTGTGAGATTGGTTTTGAAAGATGATTAAGAATGACTCCGAAGGGAAAGGAAAGGGTATTCTAACTGGGGGAAAAGCAGGCAGCAAGGCGAGAGGCCACTAGACTTCACTGTCACGAGTATAATTATCTTCTGAAGCGGTTAGACTCTAAATGGTTTGAAGTTGTACCAGGGATATCAAGCCGTGCCTCCAAGAGAACTTGTAAATTGTTCTCTGTGTGTCTTACCTTCTTGGCTAAGAAAGGCAAATCCTTTCTATTTCTGGTGGAAAGATGATGGATGTTGAAGATGGAAAGACAACAGCCTGTTCAAGACAGTGGAGGTACAGTGGTACTTTTAGAATGAATGAAAGTATGAAGCACGGCCAGGCACGTTCCCAGTTATGATTTTGGTTTGTAGGGCCCTAGAGGGATGAGTACTATAGCTTGGGGAAAGCTTTTCTATTATTTTGAGAAAATGCTTGTTTTGCTTCTGGCTTAGTGTTTGTTTTCAAATTTCAAAAGAAAATTTGGTGACAGTTCTGCTTGGAATCTAGGGAATGGTAGAATATGTCAGTAACTCATACAGAGGATAAAGGAGAGGAATCTTTGAAAAGCAGTCTACTCAAGACTGGGAGTGATAGGCATGGTATGGGATAATACATAGAATTACAAAAACATAGTATGGTATACAGGTCTTTCCTGTAGCTCAAACGGTAAAGAATCTGGCTGCAGTGCAGGAGACCCAGGTTCAGTTCCTGGGCCGGGAAGATCCTCTGGAGAAGGGAATGGCAATCCACTCCAGTATTCTTGCCTGGAGAATCCCATGGACAGAGGAGCCTGGCGGGCTACAGTCCATGGGGTCGCAAAGAATCGGACTCAACAGAGCAGCTAACGTTACTAGTATGGTAACTCATTGCCTTGAAGATACTTACAATTTAATGAGAGGAGTAAAATGAACCATATCAAAGCCAGGACATATCATGGGTATACACAATGATAAGTTATTTCATAGAGTAATTATTTAGTATTCATAACAAACTTGTGGGATACTTAGTATTATGTTTATTTTACAGATGAGGTAAGGAAGGGTTAGGGAGACTAAGTAAGTTACCCCAAGTCACAACATTAGGAAGCAGGACAGCCAGTACTTGAGCCCAGATCTGCTGACCTCCCAGCTCATATACCATTTTTATCTGAAAACACAAAATTATATATTTAGAAGAAAAGTATAAATAGAATTTCATATGAGAATATTTATGTACAACCAATAATATATGTGATACAGTAATAAAATAAGCAACTGGGTGTCTGTGTACTTAATATGTATACATGTAATATTACTTTATTTCAGAGCAGTTAAAAACGAGTTAGTTCGTCTTTGTTCTTGTGCACTTGACCCATCTCAGATACAAAAATGCGGAAATTACTAACATTATAGTATGTTTTAGGGAGATGGGTGAAAAGGTTTAATGGTTTTATCAGGTGTGTTTTTCTTTTTTTTCCTGAGAAGTCAGAAAAATCTACTTTTTTCTCCAAAGTGTATTTAGTTTTCTTTGTTGCTTTTTTATTGTTATGTAATACATGTTATTAAGGACTGTAATGTGTATATTATTCTAGGTTGACATCTACTTTTTAAATAAGTCACTTTGTAAAAAGTGGCATTTAGGCAAGCGCATTAACTTCTTCAGACCCCTGTTTAGCACTCTGCTCGAGTGATTCGTTGGTCTGTTACATATCCTGGGGCACTTTACTGGCAAAATGAAGACTGTCATTTGTTAAAGCTCCAGAAAATATGCTTGCTTTTGTAGAAGCATAATGACTTACATTTATTTATTAAAAAAAGGAAACAACTCTGGAGATTCTGCTGAATTTTTTTGCAAATAATGCTCAGTGCCTCTGTAGAAATTCTCCATGTTTCTGGAACTCCTAAAATTCAGTAAAATCTCATTAACTTGCTGTCAATAGTTAAAAACCAGTTCTAATTTGAAGAGTAATTCCCAAGTCACCTAAATTACGTTATGTGTACAAACACAACATTGGAGATTTGGCTCTAGTGCAAAGTGCCTCTAGAAATAGTTAATAATAGCAACTGTTTTTAAAACTCTGGAAATGAGTTGACTTACAATTTGTAAGGCACCTAGCTAAAAACAGAAAGGAAGAGTATTATAGAGCTGTTTACGCTTAATTGATTTTCCTCTGGACTCTTTTTTCTCTAATCCCTTGTCAAATAGTAATTTGTATCAATAGCAGGTGGTTTGCCTGAAGGAGCAGTCTCTGTATGCTTGCTTGAGTCACTTAAAGTCATATAATGTATTATATATATGTTAAATTTGAAGGTATTTCTCCTTGGTCTCTGTAACTTTAAGTCATTAGAGCTTCACTTTCCTAAGGAAGAAATGGCAGAAATGTATTTATATGGGTAGAAAAAAAAAGCTGCAGTTTATTTCATAAGATCAAGCCTTTCATTTTTTTTTTTAAACCAAGATCCTCTCTTCCTGTTGCTTTCTCTTGATAGCACCTGAATGAGCTAAATAACTCAGATTCAAGGAACCTCAGTCTTCCCTGACTCTTACCTTGATTTTCCTTTCTACTTCCACTTTTAATGAGTGGCCAAATCTGACTTCCCTTCTGCAACATTTTTTTTCATTGCTTTCTGTTTTTGTATGACTATTGCTACGTACCAAGTTTGGTTATTACAGTCCAATATCTGGAAATAGTCTTATGGTGTTCCTGTTTGCATCTCTGCTTTCATTTTCTTCTTCCCATCTCTTCTAAGGCACTGTGATTAATTTAAACTCTTGCTCAAGAACCCAGTGATGATTTTCATTAAAAAAAAATTTGAGTTTTTGAAACTCAATTAAGGATCTTTTCAAGCTGACTCCATGCCTTCCTTTCTAGAATTGTTTCTACTTCTTCAGTCTATCATACATGATCTAGGAAAGCAGAACATTATGTTTTGGGGGTATAATCTGATTTTTCCAATCTTGCCATTTGTGCTCATGATGTCTTGAAAATGATCTTCAGCAATTTCATATACATCAGCCTATATAACTTTCCCTGAGTGTCTGCAGTTCTGGGATACAAGTGTAATAGTGAATATTTTGCTTTTAATCACTGATCCAAAGCATCTGTATTAGTTTAACGTCCAAGTGAATGGATCATACCACTTTTTCTTAATAAATGATGGCTTGGTAGCATCTCGAGGATAAACACGTTAGGTTACATATATTTGAGAGAACAGTAATTTCTGCACAGTAAACTTTTGAGGTAGGATGAATGGGATGAATAGGGCTTCTCAAGTGGCACTAGTGGTAAAGAAGCCACCTGCCAGTGCAGGAGATGTAAGAGACTTGGGTTTGATCCTTGGGTTGGGAAGATCCCCTGGAGGAAGGCAGGGCAATCCACTCTGGTATTCTTAACTAGAGAAACCCTTGGACAGAGAGCCTGGTGGGCTACAGTCCACAGGGTTGCAAAGAGTCAGACATGACTGAAGTGACTTAGCAGCACATAGGGTGACTGAGAACATGAACTCTGACCCCAGGCCACTGGCATTCAGATACCAACTGTACTTGCTCCCCCTATAAACTTGAGCATGTTACTGAACCTCTCTCTGTTAACTCTCTCTTCATTTATATATTATATCTATCACATGTGTTTATAAGAGAATTAAATAAGTTAATTTGTGTAAAGCACTGAAGAACAGCATCCTGAATTGTAAAACTAATAGAAAAAGAAAAACTAGTGTTAAAAATGGTCTGCAACAAACATTTCAGAATGTCAAAATTTAAAGCCCAGGTTGCATTGTTCTCTCCTGCCTCTGTAACTTGACTTGTATCCAGATTTCTTTACTGGATGCATTTCCTCCAATGAATCCCAATCTCTGAATATTTTATCAAAGAGAGTATCATTTCTCATTGTCACATGAAGGAAGAGGAGTGGCCGTGTGACTTGGAATAAGCTGTCCTAGCAATCCCCAGCTAAAATTCCTTCTGCTGACTCAGGGACTCTACACTGCTTCCACAGTCTTGAATATGGTGAAAGTCAGAGGACAGGCAACCTTTGAAAACAGTTATCACAGAGAACACAAATAGTTAAGGTCACTGATCAATACTGTATATCAGTACTATATGTCAGAAGGAGAAGAGGGCATCAGAGGATGAGACGGCTGGATGGCTTCACCAGGGCAAAGGACATGAACCTCGGCAAACTTCAGGAGATGGTGAAAGAGAGGGAGGCCTGGCATGCTGCGGTCCATGGGGTTGCAAAGAGCTGGACAGCACTGGGCGACTGAACAACAGCATATCAGTCACTGTTCTAGACCTTGTCTCTTTCTCATCTAAGCCTGACAACAACCTGATGAAGCAGACACCATGATAATACATTTTTTAAATGAAGAAATTGAGGTACATATATAGTAAATAATTTGCAGAAAGGTCATGTAGTCAGAAAGCAGTGGAACCAAATCTGATCTGAGAAATTAAATTCAACCAGTCTGATTCCAGGCAAGCCCCTTTCCCCAGCACTTTTATACTAAGCTCCTTTGTAGCTAATATAAACATTTAATTCTGTAACTGGCTTACTTGTGCTGCCACAAAGTACCACTGATAGAATGACATAAAGAACAGAAATTTTCTTAGACTTCTGGAGCTAGAAGTTCAAGGTCAAGGTGCTAGCAGGTCTGGTTTCTCGGAAGGCCTTTCTCTGGCTCATGGGTGACTGCTGTATGCCGTGTCCTCACATGGCCTTTTTCTATGTATCCTCCTGTGTTCTGTGTGTTCAAATTTCCTCTTATTACAGAATTCAGATCAGATTAGTTCCGTTCAGTTCAGGTGCTCAGTCGTGTCCGACTCCTTGCGACCCCAAGAACCACAGCATGTCAGGCCTCCCTGTCCATCACCAACTCCTAAAGTCCACCCAAACTCATGTCCATCGAGTTGGTGATGCCATCCAGACATCTCATCCTCGGTCGTCCCCTTCTCCTCCTGCCCCCAATCCCTCCCAGCATCAGAGTCTTTTCCAAAGAGTCAAATCTTTGCATGAGGTGGCCAAAGTACTGGAGTTTCAGCTTTAGCATCATTCCTTCCAAAGAAATCCCAGGGCTGATCTCCTTTAGAATGGACAGGTTGGATCTCCTTGCAGTCCAAGGGACTCTCAAGCGTCTTCTCCAACACCACAGTTCAAAAGCATCAATTCTTTGGCTTTCAGCTTTCTTCACAGTCCAACTCTCACATCCATACTTGACCACTGGAAAAACCATAGCCTTGACAAGAAAGACCTTTGTTCACAAAGTGATATCTCTGCTTTTTAATATGCTGCCTAGATTGGTCATAACTTTTCTTCCAAGGAGTAAGCATCTTTTAATATCATGGCTGCAGTAACCATCTGCAGTGATTTTGGAGCCCAGAAAAATAAAGTCAGCCCCTGTTTCCACTGATTCCACATCTATTTGCCACGAAGTTATCGGACCAGATGCCATGATCTTCATTTGCTGAATGTTGAGCTTTAAGCCAACTTTTTCACTCTCCTCTTTCACTTTCATCAAGAGGCTCTTTAGACATCCGAAGGAACTCATTTTAACTTCAGTTCAGTTCAGTTGCTCAGTCGTGTCTGACTCTTTGTGACCCCATGAGTCACAGCACCCCAGGCTTCCCTGTCTGTCACCAACTCCTGGAGTTCACCCAGACTCACGTCCATAGAGTCTGTGATGCCATCCAGCCATCTCATCCTCGGTTGTCCCCTTCTCCTCCTGCCCCCATTCCCTGCCAGCATCAGAGTCTTTTCCAATGAGTCAGCATTTCACAAGAGGTGGCCAAAGTACTGGAGCTTCAGCTTTAGCATCATTCCTTCCAAAGAAATCCCAGAGCTGATCGCCTTCAGAATGGACTGGTTGGACCTCCTTGCGGTCCAAGGGACTCTCCAGAGTCTTCTTCAACACCATAGTTCAAAAGCATCAATTCTTCGGCGCTCAGCCTTCTTCACAGTCCAACTCTCACATCCATACATGACCACTGGAAAAACCATAACCTTGACTAGACGGACCTTAGTTGGCAAAGTAATGTCTCTGCTTTTGAATATACTCTCTAGGTTGGTCATAACTTTTCTTCCAAAGAGTAAGCATCTTCTAATTTCATGGCTGCAGTCACCATCTGCAGTGATTTTGGAGCCCCAAAATATAAAGTCTGACACTGTTTCCCCATCTATTTCCCATGAAGTGATGAGACCAGATGCCATGATCTTCGTTTTCTGAATGTTGAGTTTTAAGTGAACTTTTTCACTCTCCTCTTTTACTTTCATCAAGAGGCTTGTTAGCTCCTCTTCACTTTCTGCATAAGGATGGTGTCCTCTGCATATCTGAGGTTATTGATATTTCTCCTGGCAATCTTGATTCCAGCTTGTGTTTCTTCTAGTCCAGCATTGCTCATGATGTACTCTGCATAGAATTTAAATAAGCAGGGTGACAGTATACAGCCTTGACATACTCCTTTTCCTATTTGGAACCAGTCTGTTGCTCCATGTCCAGTTCTAACTGTTGCTTCCTGACCTGCATACAGGTTTCTCAAGAGGCAGGTCAGGTGGTCTGGTATTCCTATCTCTTTCAGGATTTTCCACAGTTTACTGTGATCCACACAGTCAAAGGCTTTGGCATAGTCAATAAAGCAGAAATAGATGTTTTTCTGGAACTCTCTTGCTTTTTCCATGATCCAGCGGATGTTGGCAATTTGATCTCTGGTTCCTCTGCCTTTTCTAAAACCAGCTTGAACATCAGGGAGTGCATGGTTCATGTATTGCTGAAACCTGGCTTGGAGAATTTTGAACATTACTTTACTAGTGTGTGAGATGAGTGCAATTGTGTGGTAGTTTGAGCATTCTTTGGCATTGCGTTTCTTTGGAATTGGAATGAAAACGGACCTTTTCCAGTCCTGTGGCCACTGCTGAGTTGTCCAAATGTGCTGGCATATTGAGTGCAGCACTTTCACAGCACCATCTTTCAGGATTTGAAATAGCTCCACTGGAATTCCATCACTGCCACTAGCTTTGTTTGTAGTGATGCTTTCTAAGGCCCACTTGACTTCACATTCCAAGATGTCTGGCTCTAGATTAGTGATCACATCATCATGATTATCTGGTTCGTGAAGATCTTTTTTGTACAATTCTTCCATGTATTCTTGCCACCTCTTCTTAATATCTTATGCTTCTGTTAGGTCCAGACCATTTCTGTCCTTTATCGAGCCCATCTTTGCATGAAATATTCCTTTGGTGTCTCTGATTTTCTTGAAGAGATCTCTAGTCTTTCCCATTCTGTTGTTTTCCTCTTTTCTTTGTATTGATCACTGAAGAAGTCTTTCTTATCTCTTCTTGCTATTCTTTGGAACTCTGCATTCAGATGCTTATGTCTTTCCTTATCTCCTTTGCTTTTCACCTCTCTTCTTTTCACAGCTATTTGTAAGGTCTCCCCAGACAGCCACTTTGCTTTTTTGCATTTCTTTTCCATGGGGACAGTCTTGATCCTTGTCTCCCGTACAATGTCACGAACCTCATTCCATAGTTCAACAGGCACTCTATCTATCAGATCTAGGCCCTTAAATCTATTTCTCACTTCCACTGTATAATCATAAGGGATTTGATTTAGGTCATACCTCAATAGTCTAGCGGTTTCCCCTACTTTCTTAATCACGTCTTTAAAAGCTCTGTCTTCAAGTTTAGCCACTTTCTGAGGTACTGTGAGTTAGGGCTTCCAGCGTGCCTTTGGAAAGACTGAATTCAACCTGTAACACCTCCATAATCTGTGATCCCATATCCTGTGCTAGAATGTGTTGTATTCTAATAAGACAAAAACAAAAGCAACAACAAAATCTACTTCAGACAAAATTTTCAGTCTTTATTGATACTTTTCTCAAATCACGTGTCTGAGGATTTTGTCGACATTCACCCTTAGTTCTTGGCCTTTCCTGTCTTCAGACATTTCCACTTCTTGGGCATCTCTCAGACTTTTATCACATCATAGCCATCTCATCTATGTCCACCTGTTCAGCTATTTTGCTTATAGAGCCCATATTCTCTCAAAGAGTGGAGGCCTCAGGAGAGAAGTTATTCGACTTCATGGTTTTCTTTTGAGTGTTTGCATAGATTGACTTAGTTCTCTTTTCTCATCCGGTTCCTGGAGTGACTGGCTGAGGGAGGGAGGTGTGTAGACATCTCATATTCATTGCCTCTATTCCACTCATTAACTATTCCTGAATAGTTTTCTGAACAAAGCACTGTGAAAAGTGTTTCACTTTAATTTTATGTTAGTTAAAACTAGCATCCCTCTTTAAAGGTGAGAAAACTTATATTTAAAGAGATTGTATTATTTACTAAGTCTCCCAAAGCTAGTACATGGTAGAGTTGGAATTTATACTCCTGAGTGAGGTAGGGCTTTTAACCATGGTGGTATATCTGGCATGGTTTTGATTATTGATAAACTTTTATGATTATATGTGACATTGATGAGCCATTTCTCTCTATGATGGTGAAGAATTTGTAAGAAGCTCATTTAAAGGGTATTATTACAATTATGTAAGTGTAGTACTTTGATCTATGTGATTGCCAGATATTAAAGAGTTTGGAGATGACAAAATGAATTAATTTAAGTTACAAAATGACTGTATTGTTGGGCAATTGATACCTATATATAAAAATCCCTTTTTAGGGCCCCCAGGCTGCAGGCAGGTGCTAAACATAAAGGAAACCCTGATAGGATTTGAGAAAAAGAATCCCATGTTCCAAGTGTAAGTAGGAAAGCCAAATATTGCACTGATTCTGGCTCTGGGAAAAGTACATACTGTTATATTCCGGCACATCAGAATTTTCCAGGGATGTGCCTGGGGTCTTGGAGTAAAGCCAATGTGATTTTTCTGCCATCTAAGTCTTGCTTCTTTATAGGTCTCTGCCATGTTCATTATGTAAATCATAGCTTCCTGTCCCTGAATTGTGAGACTTTTCTTTCCCTATACAAGTGGAAACACTCTCACCATTTTCCAGAATCTTGCATATATAATCATCATTTGTTCCTTTATAGCTCAGACTTGAGTTTTCCAAATATATGAAAGAGTGAATTGATGAAGCAAAGTTAGTAGTATGCATACATATCATTCAATAATCAGTATTACATTTGTTTGTTAATATTAATATTTAACAAGTCTAGGTTTTTATTTTTAGCAGACAGAGGAAAATTTTATTTTTCTGTTGTTCTACTTTTACTAGGAAACTAAGACAAAGGCTTTAAAAAAGTGATCAATA
>SJYC01095434.1:0-23031 GCA_006408675.1 Madoqua kirkii
ATATTTTCTCTTTTACTTTTTCATCAAAGCATTATTTTACAATTTGCTCTTTCCCCAAACATACACTGTATGGTATTTTTATTATTCATTGCTTTTTAATTTTTAACTTTTTATTTTATTTTTATTTTATATTGGAGTATAGCTGATTTACAATGTTGTGATAGTTTCAGGTGCATAGCAGAACAACTCAGCCTTAATATGCATTTATCCATTCTCCCTCCAACTCCCCTTCCATCCAGGCTGCCATATACCATTAAGCAGAGTTCCCATGCTATACAGTAGATCCTTGCTTCATTTAAAATATAGCAGTGTGTGCATGTCAATCCCCAACTCCCAAATGATCAGTTCCCCCAACTCTGTCCTTCTGGTAGCCATAAGTTTGTTCTCTATGTCTGTGAGTCTGTTTCTGTTTTGTTAATAAATCCCTTTGTATGATTTCTATTTAGATTCTGCATTTAAGGGATATCACCATTCTTCTCTTTATCTAACTTCATTCAGGTCAGATTGCATGGTGTGGGTGGTCGTGATCTTTTTATGTTTGTTGAAGTTTCTATGTGTCCTAACACTAGATCAACGTGTAAAGGTTTCTATCTGTGTTTAAAAATAATTTATGTTTTATATTTGGGGGAATACAGTGTTCTAAACATATCTAATAAAGAGAGACATTTAAATGTGTTGTCCAAATTGTATGTATCTTTTACTTTTTTTGTTGGTTTGTTTTGTCAGTTTCAGAAAGAGAAATGCTAAAATATTCTATTTTGATTGAGGTTTTGTCAGTATTTTTCTCATGATTCTGTAAGGTTTTTCTTTTATCTATTTAGGTATATGCAAAGCCAGTTATAGTATCCTATTTTTTAGGTATATATAGAGTCAATTAAAACATATGATTGGCAGATTGTTTATTATGTAGCTTCCCTTTTTATCTCCATTAATGCTATTTGCCCTTAATTTTACTTTCCCTGCTATTGATCTTGCTAGATCAACTTTGTTTTATTTAATATTTATTATGAATTAACAGTGTACCTTCTGTCTAAGAAATAGGCATATTCTTACTTTTATCTTGCTACTGAGTGGGATTGTAATCACAGCTAAGATACCACTGAACACCATCATATTAACCAACTGTAGACTTCAAATATTGCCTCTTTCTAATCTCATGGACTCACTGTGGATCTGAATTGTGGATTATCTCTTTCAAGGTCAAATTCTACATTTAGACTTGTTCCTAGTCAGTCCTAGGTTCTTCTCGTGACTCAGTGTGAAGGTTCTTGGCTAACCTACAGTTGAGTCAGCTGGGGTAAGACAGAAGACCTTCAAACATCCTGTAACCAATATTCCCTTTCTCTCATTTAGAGTAGATTCCTAGGAAACTGAAAAGCAGTGAATAAGTGAACTTGTAGATTGCAAATTTATTATGTGAAAAGTAGAATGAAGTGTGCCTGAAGACTTTGGAAATGAGGAAAATGAGGTTATCCTGAAAAAGTTAAAAATTTAACATAACTGTGTCAAAGCTGGGAAATGTTAAGTTGCTTCAAAGATACACTGTGGTAAACTCTATTCTGAATAAAGATATTAAAGAACTTGTCCAACAATAAGAGGAGTAGTTGACCATGAAGTCTAGAGAAAGAAAGGTCACAGAGATAAGCTTTGGGTGTGTCCTTGCTTCTTTCCCAAGGGATGGAGTCTTTCATAGCTAAATGGCTTTTGAGCTATGTGGTCCCGTTTGCTAAACCATGACTTCTGAGGGAAAGACTGCAGCAGGTTATAGCCAACAATCTTTAAGTATTCCAAGCCTAGTAAAAAGACATTTTCAATATCTATACATGGAAACATAAGACTTTCTTGTCCTGATGCCACTAAACCTTGATTTAGCTAACTAAATTATCTTGTTCCAATTCCATTCTCATTGAGAAAGCTCTTTATTTTTATTTAAAAGTCTACTTTTAGGAATAAAATTGATCCATCATCTGGACAATTCTGATTGCTGAAATGTATTTCTCATTGTAAATTAGCAATAGTATTCTGTTTATGAACTTAACTTCTCATATGTCCTTTTGAAAACAACAAGACTGCATATAGTTAAAAAAGGATGGCTCATTTCATTTGGAAAATATATGTAGTTTAAATGGTTATCTGCTTTCTCATATTATTATATTTTAACAAATGTCATTAATTTAGCTAGCTTGCTATATTTTGCTATACAGACAACGTGATAAGCATACTTTAGGAACACATGCAGTGGTGTCAGTAAGATAAGTTTAAGAAGTTACTTCCCTTGTTTCTTTTTTTATTTAGTATAGTTTATTTATAATATTAAAATTGCTTCAAGTGTTAAAACGTAGTGATTCAATATTTTATAGATTATACTCCATTTAAAGTTTGTATAAAATAATGGCTATATTTCCCTATGTGGTACAACATATCCTTGCTTGTTTATTTATTCATACTTAGTAATTTATATCTCTTAATCCCATTCCTCTATCTTGTCCCTCCCCTTCATCTCCCCACTGGTAAGCAGTAGTTTGTTCTCTGTATCTGTGAATATGTTTCTGCTTTGTTATATACATTTATTTTTTTTAGTTTTTTTTTTTTTAGATTAAGTGATAATGTAGCATATTTTTCTTTGTCTGACTTATTTCACTAAGCATAATGCTCTCTAGGTCCATCCATGTTGCTGCAAGTGGAAGGATTTTGTTGCTTTTGTGGCTAATATTTGATTGTACATAATCCACATCTTTTAGCCAGTCATCTGTTGATGGACACTTGGATTGCTTCCATATCTTGACTATTGTAAATAATGCTGCTATGAATATTGGAATGCATGTATCTTTTCAAATTTATGTTTTCATTGTATTCAGTTGTACACCCAGAAGTGAAATTGCTGTGTGGCATGGTAGTTTTATTATTAGTTTTTTGAGGAACTTCCTTACTGTTTTGCATTGTGGCTGCACCAATTTATAATATCATCTACCTTGTACTAGGGCTCCCTTTCCTCTACCTTCTACTGGGGTTCCCTTTCCTCTATAAATGTCAACATTTGTTATTTCTAGACTTTTTGATGATACCCATTTTGATAAATGTTAGGTGATATCTCCTCTGGAGAAGGCAATGGCACCCCACTCCAGGGTTCTTGCCTGGAAAATCCCATGGACAGAGGAGCCTGGTGAGCTGCAGTCCATGAGGTTGCTAAGAGTGGGACATGACTAAAGTGACTTAGCAGCAGCAGATATCTCCTAGTTTTAGTTTGCATTTCTCTGATAATTAATGATGTTGAACGTTTTTTCATATGCCTGTTTACCAGCATGTTTAATTTCAAGGAGACTGCTCCTGTCATAGTCACATGAATACTCTGGCACATGTGAAGCTGTATTGTATTGAGGTTTATATCACACTGTGTATCTGTATATCTACAACTATACATATGTGTGTGTGCATGCATTGTGTATGTGTGAGAGAGGGATTACCTGAAACTTGTGTAACAGTCTCATGACTGATTCAGTAGAGAAACTGTCTTAGATGGATTTGCTTTCTCACCCTGAAAAAATTAAGTATTAGAGACTGCAAGTCTAAGGAACAGGGCCTTGATTAAGGAAAATTCTCAAAGACTGTACATAACTCTGAGGCTTTCTTTAAGAACCTTCCCAGGTGACATTCTGAAATCATTATGTACTTAAAATGGATACTATCCTTTCAATTATTTACTTAAATAGCTGACAAAAAATTTGTAAAACTGCTTAGTGCTCCTCACTGTAATTTATCTACCAATATTCTGGTTCCAACACAGCTTTCTGTCTTTCTGTTTAATCCAGAGCTTAAGAATTGATCAAGTAACTCCCTCATCACTTATTGTGATTCCTGGCTATATTTCTCACTCACATAGTCTTTGAAATCTGCCTGGTGTGCAAGGACTATGGTTGAATTTACTGCTTGCCACTTTTCTGAAGACTACTATTTCCCCTGCAATTCACCTAGTAACAGCAGGGGCAACCATTTTCATATAATGTGCTTCTATTCACCTTGCCACAATGGATTATTCCAAAGTTATACATTTTACCCAGGCTAGGCATTAGGAGTGTTTGGATTTATACCCAATACACTATAGCATCACTCTAATTATTCTTTTATAAACACCTAAAAAACTTTTATTTCAATTGACTTAGGAAGCAGAGAGAGTAGGTCTATATTGAGTTCTTGAAAAAATACATGGGTGAAAAGAGATGTAGTTAATGACAGATTAGGAGAGAAGTCTTTCCAAATTATATATGATGCTTTAGTCCTTGGTTTCAGCATATTTATTCCAGTAGCTCAGCTGCATGCCTCTTCTTGAGTTTCTTTACCTCTGTACTAAATCTTTGCCTTTTTTCCTTGAACCTGGCTGAAAACAGTCCCTTTAGGACTATACAAAGAATCACATACTCCATTCTTTCCTCTTCCTATGAGTTTGTCTTTAATTCAAAACTCTGAAGCAAAATTTGGTTCTAACCCTAACCAACGCATCAAATTGAAGGTAGTGTATCAAATGTGAAATTCCTTGTGCTATTTGTGAAGTTATTTATTTTATAAAATGAAAGCTTGATCACTTTAATTGAGAATTAATTTCTGTGTAAAATATTTCAATGTATTTTATATTCATGGATTTTATAAAGTCAAAACTTCACTACTGGTAAATAGCTTGGAACATTGCACATTTATCTGTTTCTATAATATGTGTGCACATTTACACACATACATGTGCATTCACACACATGCATTTTCTTCTAAGTGAGACTTTCAACCAATTTTGGGTAAATTTTGATGCTCATGGCAAAAACTGAATTGTTTTTCCACTTGAGAAGTTCCTCTTACCTTTTAGATTTTCCCCATAGAGTTCCACAGAATAAAAATGATTCTTTTATAGAATAAAAAAGTCTCTTTTCCTTTCATTTTTATCTGTACTATAAGTGTCTATTTAGTTCCCATGGAAATGCAAACTCAAGTTTAAAATATCTGTGTGCATGTGTTTGTATATGTGTCTGAGGAAAAGCATGCTCTGAGTAAACTCCCAGTCATACAACCTAAATAGTCTGACAATGAGATCAAATGAATTTGGCAAGAAGACCCTTTCATCCCCTCTGGAGCAGGCTCTAGCAACTAGGGATGTTGAAGCAGAATAAGAAAAGGTTCTCCAGAAAATGTGGTTTATTTGAATGCATTTTCTGAACTTTTCATTCTGTGAAACATTATATGAGGTTTTCTTCACTAGAAACTTCAAGAATGAAGACATAAGGTAGAACATGGCAGAGATAAACTGATGCCTAGACAGACTCAAGCCAAGCTGTTGACTCTGCCAGGACACCAGACCTCTTATGTATGGATGGTGTCACAGCCCTAGGAGACTCAGTGTGATTGTTTGCAATCTTTAAAAGCCCCAGGACTCCATGATGATAGAATCCCATTGTGAGTCCCTACCAGAAGAAACACAAGCTGGAATCAAGATTGCTAGGAGAAATATCAATAATCTCAGATATGCAGATGACATCACCCTTATGGCAGAAAGTGAAGAGGAACTAAAAAGCCTCTTGATGAAAGTGAAAGAGGAGAGTGAAAAAGTTGGCTTAAAGCTCAACATTCAGAAAACGAAGATCATGGCATCCGGTCCCATCACTTCATGGCAAATAGCTGGGAAAACAGTGGAAACAGTGTCAGACTTTATTTTGGGGGGGCTCCAAAATGACTGCAGATGGTGACTGCAGCCATGAAATTAAAAGACGCTTACTCCTTGGAAGGAAAGTTATGACCAACCTAGATAGCATATTCAAAAGCAGAGACATTACTTTGCTGACTAAGGTCCGTCTAGTCAAGGCTATGGTTTTTCCTGTGGTCATGTGTGGATGTGAGAGTTGGACTGTGAAGAAAACTAAGCACCAAAGAATTGATGCTTTTGAACTGTGGTGTTGGAGAAGACTCTTGAGAGTCCCTTGGACTGCAAGGAGATCCAACCAGTCCATTCTGAAGGAGATCAGCCCTGGAATTTCTTTGGAAGGAATGATGCGAAAGCTGAAACTCCAGTACTTTGGCCACCTCATGCGAAGAGTTGACTCATTGGAAAAGACTCTGATGCTGGGAGGGATTGGGGGCAGGAGGAGAAGGGGACGACCGAGGATGAGATAGCTGGATGGCATTGCTGACTCAATGGACGTGAGTCTGAGTGAACTCTGGGAGTTGGTGATGGACAGGGAGGCCTGGTGTGCTGCGATTCATGGGGTTGCAAAGAGTCAGACACGACTGAGTGACTGAACTGACTGACCAGAACTCTAATAGCTAAAGAGTCTCCCAGATGAAGCTCCATCCATGATTTCTTTGCCTTCTTTCAGGGATGGGTAGCACAGGTAATTTTGGACATTAAGCTCCAGCCAGGTTCAGAGAGCAGTTCATGTCATCACGTAAAGAACACTCTATGTTTACAGGAGAGTTATCAATACATATGATGATGCAGCTTACTATCTTGCTTTTGGCCCTATGTTACTCATATTCATTAAAATTCATAGGCGTTCAGTTAGTAAAAAGTTACAAGCAAGGAAACATGCCAAAACTAACGTACTTGTTCTTGATGCTTTCATTTTTTATGTAGGAGAACAAGCAGATATTACTGCCTTGAGACTTTTAAGCTAGCTGATTACTATAGGAATTATGTCAACCATATTTTATAGAATGATAAAAATCTTCAAGATGGTAGGTCATATAATCCAAATAACCTTTCTAAAATAAAGATATTTATCGACTTCCTTAGTTAATATCAGTGTGCCTTTCCTATTTTCAGCATCAGGGGTTTTAGCAGGTTAGAAGGCAATCTATTCCATGGATGGCTAACTTTAACAGAGAGTTTCTTGCTTAGAGTGAGATATTCTTGTTTTCTGAACAATTGAGTATGCATTACTTTTACTTGACTATTATCACCAATTTTTACAACACCATGAGTAAACCGAATCATCCCGAGTGTTTAAAATCATGTAGACGTCATATTTTCAGACAGAGAAATGAAGAAAAATCAGCTTTCTGCTTTTGGTTAAGATTTTTGGAAGTTTGTACTTTGAGCACCATGCAGTGTAACAGAGAGCAATAATAGGTAAAAATTGATTAGATAAATTTCAGAAGACTTTGCCTTTCTCAGAGGTAAGCATCCCAGGGAGCAATGTGGCAAATGATGCTGAAACCAGGAACTTACTTGTTGCTGTATCTCTCTAGACAGATGGAAACATACAAGCAGAAAGATAAGATGAACTGTGTTCCTGTGCAAAAGAGTAACAGGAATCAATATCATGGGATAAAATTTGAGACTAGTACAGACTCTCCTTCACCCATTGTGCCTTAACATATGTAAGGGCAACTAAGAAAATTTTCAATAACTTTATTTTTAAGACCAATCAACATACAAGTTTTCTAGGCCATTTCATATGCCTTTACTAACCATGGAACTTCTCACTCCCTTTTCATGTTCTGGTGCATCTTGCCCAAATGTCTAGCATAGCACCTACAATAAGATTGCATTTCCTGGCCAAAAAGTTTTGCAGCCTTGGCAAGGTTGTAAGAGCTCCTTAGTAGCTACCATGTCTTACTCAGCTTTAGATTAGTTGGTATCCTAGTTTCTGATATAGAAGAAATGCTCATTTTATATACTACATGAAGAAAAGAAAGAAGAGGGTCCTTTCTCTTATGGCAAGACATTCATTCCTTTCTGTTGTTCAGTCACTCAGTTGTGTCCAACTCTTTGCGACCCCATGGACTGTAGCACACCAGGCTTCGCTGTCCTTCATGTCTCCCAGAGCTTGCTCAAACTCATGTCCATTGAGTCGGTGATGCCATCCAACTATCTCATCCTCTGTCGGCCCCTTCTCCTCCTGCCCTCAATGTTTCCCAGCATCAGAGTCTTTTCCAGTGAGTTAGCTCTTTGCACTAGGTGGCCAACGTACTGGAGCTTCAGCTTCAGCATCAGTCCTTCCAATGAATATTAAGACTGATTTCCTCTAGGATGAACTGAGTAGCAATTTTTCTACGAGACAGTTAATTTGCCTTGGTTGGCTTGAACTCTGCAATTCTTCCTGGCCCTCTGTTGTTGAAGTCTTGTCTCTCAGAACCTAAAACATAAAGAGTATGAAGTGTGAATCAAATTCAGTAAGTAGATCAATCCTAGGAGCAAGGAGATAAGCTTCATTACAGCTTGTTTGGTGACTCTGCTTTATTGTTCACTGGGGCAAAAAGGGAAAGCATGAGCCAGCTCTTGGTATGTAACCATGACCGCTGAAGCAATATGAACTGCTTTCTGTGAGTACAGTGATCTCATTTTCAGTAAATGCTAAGCAGGGTTCTGTGCTAAAAATACATTGAGCTGAAACAGTGGATTAAGAAAGATGCTGTTCTAAATCCCATCTTGTAATTTTCATTTAATGGGTCTAAATTCCTTGAAGTCTCACTTTAAAATTGACTTGCAAAGATCTTAAGTTATGGCTCTGAATCCCTTTGGAGGAGGTGCTTATGAATATTAACCATACCTTAGGATGCACTGTGTTGCTACAGGATTTGTATGAGCACAGAATTAGTGAGAGGTGAGTGATAAGTAATGGGCTCACTGTGTAGTTTAAATATTCAAAAGAACAGGCGCTATATGGTATTGTAAAATGGAGCTTCGTTTCTGCTTTTGAAATGTTACAGTGCTTGCTTATTGTCACAGCGTGATCTTCAGCACAGTGGGTAGTGCTTTTTTAAAGTAATGCAAATGCATGAATGTCAGAAATACCTTCAGATTTTGGGGACTGCATCTTTAAGGAGTGCATTTGGCATTAAACAGCCTTTTCCAGCTAATGAATTTCTCAAGTTACAAGAATAATGGCCTTTTTAATCTTAGCAAGAGTAATAAACAGACATTTGTTATTAATGATGTTGTTAATGGCAGAAGATATTGAATTCTCACTTTAGATATTATACTGCTTGAGAGTGATTATTTTGAATTTCAGACATAGGAGTGTATGATGGTTTTGAAAGTACAACATCAGCTTAAGAGCATTGTAAAGTACAAGTTATTTAAAAGAGAAAAAAGTACTGGCTTTACTATTGTTAATATCAAGAAAACTGAGTATTTCCAAATTGAGGCAGAACTCTTGCGCATAAAGAACATTTGATTGATCAGTTCTGCTTACCTGTTGAAATGGTGTGTTTCTTCTGATGAGACACATATGTGGCAGCCCACAGCTCGCAAAAGACTGACTTACTCAAAATCTTTTTCAGAATAGAAAGGCAGATTGTATTGGTTGGCGGCTCAACGTCCACTTCCCTTTTCTAGCAATTTCCTCCAAGTTTGTTCTGAAATCCACCCTATTTCCTTCAGAAGGACATCCTAATAAATCATTTCATTCATTCATTCAACAAATGCTTACTGAGGACCAATTATGGCCAGGCACTGTTTTATGCACTGGAACTATATTTGTGAAAACAGAATAGTCAAAAATACCAACAAAAAGTCAAAAATAAACAAAGGCAGTATTAAAAAAGACAAATTCCTACCTGCTGTGATTGGGGTTAATGAATGAATCAATATAGTCAGGCCACAGCATTCTCTGTGGATCTCATGGTCCAGTGCCAGTGGCTGGCACGTGAGCCAAATGACCCCAATCACACCAGAAATCAAGGCTTTTCTCTTTGCTTGAGGGAAAGAAAGTTTTCTTTCTCTCTTCTACTAGACATAGACAGATCAGCAGCCAGGCCCCATTGCCTCTGGCAGTGATTTTGTGACCGGAAGGGAATCCAGGCTTAGGATGAATCAGAAGCTAAGCACAACCATGGGTGTTCCCACTGCTTGCCCTTAAAGTATCTGCAGTCAGTTGCCTGGAGCTTAGTCATTTCTGACTCCTGTGACCGCATGGACTGTAGCTCACCAGGTCCTCTGTCCATGGGCTTTTCTAAGCAAGAATACTGGAGCGGGTTGCCATTTCCCACTCCAGGGGATCTCCCAACCCAGGGATCGAACCCACATCTCTTGGGTCTCCTGCATCAGTAGGTGGATTCTTTACCACTGGTGCCACCTGGGTAGGAATGTAGCTTTCCCATCGGGAAATCCATCCCTGGTCTTCCACAGGACAGACTGCTTAGAGCAGATCCTCTAGATTTTAACACAATACGGCTGTCATTTATCCAAATTTCAAACGTAAAATTTAGAATCAAGATACTCAGCAATTGGAAGAAGACCAATTGAATCCATGGACTGTGAAGTAAAAGCTATTTGAGTGAAAGATACCAAGTTGAACCTTTGGAATCACCTCCTCTCCCCATCACAATAGTTAGTCAAAAACAGTGTCGAATTTTGAGAGTGATGGCAGATATAGAATCATCCTTAAGGATCTTAAGAATGCAAGGGTACTGGTGTCCATCATACCTCTATTTAATCCATAAGTCTCTTTGCTTACAGAAATCAAATGGACTTCTGAGAACCACTGTGATGAGTACACGCTCAACCAAGTCACAGCCCTGACTCAGCTGCTCTGCTAGATGTGCTAGTAACCTTCTTTGAGTAATTAATTCTCAGATGTATGACATGAGGCTTGAAGTAGCAAATTCATTCTTTTCTACTGTAGTCAGATAAAAAAGTACACATAGGGTGATAATACACATTCATAGTTTTCTTCCAGGTATGTTAACTGTCCCACTCTCTGTCATCAATCAGAAGATATCTGGATTATCTAGATAGATTATGCAGCATCAGATTAATTATTACACTGATGGTTCATGCTGATGAGGAGGAATCAGAGATGGGTGTTTAGCATGCTGGAGGTCTTGGTAAGACACATGTGCCCCAGGGGGTGAGAGCTAAACCTGCTGAAAATTCAGAGACCCGATACTTCTGTACTTAGCGGTCCAGGACATGTTTGGATATTTTCTATAAAATTAAAGAAAAATTGCTACTTGTATCCTCTGTCACAAAGAAGGCATAATATTTATTAAAGCCTATTTGTGTTCTGAAGTTAGTACCTTTTCATACTTAGAAGTACTGTCCTGGCTGATTTGCTAGATGATACGAACATCTGTTATCTTTGTATGAGGGTTAGAGTAATAGCGGGTTTTGTTAGCAATTCAGGCTATAATGTAAGTAAAATTCCACTTCAGGTATGTTGTCTCGCAGAACGTAGGATGCTGGAGGTGTGTGGTAGGAAAAGATGCAGTGTGTGGCTTATGGCAAGAAGAGAATCATATCAAAGACACTGTAGTTCTAGAGCAAGGGCATGCTATTTGGGGTGGGGAAACAGCTGGGTCCTGGTAGAGACTCATATGCACTGGGTTCTATTTAATGTTCCAGACCATTATTTGGTAGAACCCAGCAGCAGTCCATCATAAGAAGTGGCAGACTTGCATTGAGCCTGAACATACCAGAAGGCATAAGAAAACTTCATGAATACATAGCTTAGACCTCTCTCCCCTCTCTGTCAACCACTATGTTTGCACCAGAACCCTGCTTTACCTCCCATCTATGACCATATATGGATATCCTTTATGGCAGCTGAAGAAGAAGAAAGCTCAGGCTTGGTGTATGGATGACCAAATAATAATTGGAGTTCTTGCCAGATAATCAAATGCATTGGTTCTTTATGTGCAAACCAAAAATTAGTGTGGTTTCTTTATAAGCTATACTCAGACAGTGCTAAGAGACACTTTTCCCATTGTCACCAGTTTTTGGTTGTATACTTGGTTACTTATTATCTGAAAGAAGCACCCCAAGGTGAGAATATAGAGAGTCATGAGTAATTGAAACGACTGGATGAGCCCAAGGGGCCTGGAAGGTTAGAGACAGGAATGTACAAGATAGAATATGTGGAAGGAGGCAACAAAGGAGTGGGCACAAAGCATGATCTTTGCATGGTTTGTGAAGACCCACCAGGAGACATCACTGTGGGAGAATCATGGAACTAGAAAGTAGGCACAAGTAACTCAATTGGTAGACATTACTTTGCCTTTGTCATCAGCCACCCCAGAACTGGTGTAATGGGCTCATGACTTGAGAGGACCCAGCTGCAGAGACAAAGGTTTCACATGCATCCAACAGAGGACTCTCACTTTGCTGGGCTAGTCTAGCTATTGCCAAAGCTGAGTCTCTGATGTGTCTCTATTCCACGAAAAACTAATCCACTGCTGGTAGCAGATGGACTGTATTCAGTCTCTTCTGTTCTGAAAGGTCTAGTAGTTTATTACAGAACATACCAGAATGTTGTTATTGTTGTTATTCAATCACTAAGTCATGTCCTGACCTTTTTGCAACCCCATAGACTACAGCACACCAGGCTTCCTTGTCCTTTGTTATCTCCTGGAGTTTGCTCAAACTCATGTCCACTGAGTCAGTGATGCCATCCAATGATCTCATTCTCTGTCACCGCCTTTTCCTCCTGCCCTCAATCTTTCCCAGCATCAGTCTTTTCCAATGAGTCAGCTCTCTGCATCAGATGGCCAAAGTTTTGGAGCTCCGGCATCAGTCCTTCTAATGAATATTCAGGGTGATTTCCTTTAGGATTGGCTCCTTGCTATCCAAGAAATTCTCAAGAGTCTTCTACAGCATCCCAATTCAAAGACATATGAGTTCATCTTTAGTGACCTCCCAGTCACCCCCCTCCAGACACTGTCAGGGTGTCTTATCCACAGGCATGGAATCCTATATGCATCCCACCAATGAACCCACTTCACAGTTAATGAGATACAAGGGCAAGAAGACCATGGCCATGGGATCTGTGGGTTGCGTCAGACACTACACCATTCAAAAGCTACCAGGTGGCTATGGCATGCAAATGGCTTGGGGAGTATAGAGATGAATCACCTGCTCAGAGGCAATACTCTGGAAGAAAGTGGGGCCATGTGTAGGTGGATCAGAGACTTGTGCATGGCGTTGTTTTTGATAGATTCACGCATCTGAAACTTCAGTCGGTATCAAGGTTGGAAGCAAAAACGCTACCAACATTGTTCACAGTGATTTACTGTGGGATATTGTTCTTCCTGTCCTTACAACTCTGAGCTCTTCAAGGTAGAAATCTTGGCCCCAAGTTAGAACACTCTTCCCAGGAACAGACTCAGGTATGGAGGGAAAGCCACTCAGAATCCCATTTTTCTTTTCCCACTTTTTTTCTGTGTGATTAGACAGCATAACCACAAACTGCCTGGTCAATCATGCGGTCTTAGCAGAAGCTATATCTTCTCTCGTGACACCTTGAACGTCTCTTCCATGAGTTAATTTTCTGCATTGGAAATAAAGGGGCCACAGTTAGCCGTAAGGAATAATGGGGTGTGATATTGATTTCATCTTCCTTCTCTGCTTCATGTTACGTCCCTGGATGATCTCTGTGGACCCAGAGAGGTACCAGTCGGGGAGCTATGGATCCTGTAGTTATGCTTCTGTGTAGAAATGACACAATTCTTGAGCAGAAAGCTTGTGACTTACTTTTTACAGCCCAAACGACAGCGTGGAGCGCATAGAAGTTATGCTGTGTTGACTGAACTGAACTACGTAAGTTGGTGGTGCTGAGAAGCAGTTGTCTTCAGTATTTTAATAAACAACTCTGAACTGTTGTTTATTCATTCTCATTAGAAATATGAATTAAACAATGCAGTGATCTGATGTTCTCAATGAAATTTCTTTCAAACCAGAGATTCAATGGGAAATTATTTTTCAGTAGAAAAGAAGCACTTTAGTCAAGCTTGGGGGCAGGTCCCATGGTGACATGTGATAGTGTGTCTTTCCTTTGACTTTTAAATCTTTTTATCTCCTGAGGGGGAAAAAAATGAGCCAGCTTTAAAAAATATCCACCAAGCTCTAGAGAATAGAGTTTACAGAGAACTGAATTACATGCCTCTTTGAATCCATGTACTCAGGCCTTCCTGCCTCTATGCTTCCAGTGACATTTTCCAAGAAGCACTGTTCTGCATTGCATTTTCTCATCAGGACACTCAGCCATCTTAGTTTCAGGGTCACTTGAATCACATGGTTAACCTGATTTTTTTTTTTTTTTCATTTTCCAAAATATCACAAATAGGTCTTTTTTTTAAGACGGGAAAAAAAAAATCTGGCTTCAGTTGTTAATTTCCTCTGTTCTGTCAAGATTAGGCTAGTAGTTCTGAGTAATTCTGGCTCATTTTCTCAAGGGACTAAGCCTGAAATAATCCAGTGTTTATTTTTATACAAATTCTCACAGTACTACAACATTTCAGTGACTTCCTGGGATGTTTCTAGTTTTTCACAGGCCAAGAGGCCATTCTCAGAGGTAGCTCCTTCATGTAAACCTAAAAATGGCACTTTCCCACATTATAGTTTATCAGGAAGTTTAAAGTTCAACAGTCCTCCTCTCTTTTCTTTCTCATCACAGAGGAAGGAAAAAATAAGGGGCAGTTCCAGCGTCTTAGCTCATTCCAGCATGATCATTCCATTTCAGTGTTTTGGAACCTGGGAAAGCGGCAAGGAGGTTGTAGTATATCTTGGCCGAGAGATGGCTGGACTGGGAAACAGGACTCTCTGTCCTTCCCTGTGCCGCTCTGTGTGTGACCCTGACCTCTTCCCAGCATTCCTGACCCCACCTCTAACTGGGGGAAAATGATGTTTGTCATGTAACTCACAGCCTTCTCCCAAAGTCGTGAGATATTATGCTGAAAAAAAATGGGAATCGTGTTTGGAAGGCCAACCCTATCTTCTGCACACTTGTGTCTTAATCTGCCTTCCCTATTTGCCCTCCACTACACTTTCTCTTCGCATCCACACTTTCTCCAGAGCTCTTACTTTCAGCCCAAGGAGTGGACTCACTATCTCATCTCTTCTAGTATTAATAACATATAATTCTCTACCTCTGTGCCATTCTTTGGGGTTTCCCAGATGGCTCAAGAGATAAAGAATTTGCTTACAGTGAAGGAGACACAAGTTGGATCCCTGGATCAGGAAGCTCCTCTGGAGGAGAAATTGCAACCCACTCCAGTATCTTGCCTGGAAAATCCCATAGACAGCGGAGCCAGCGGGGCTATAGTCCATAAGGTCGCAAAGAGACAGACATGACTGAGTGACTGAGCATGACTTGCCTCCGTGTGATGCTCCTCTTTCTTTGCCTGTTTATACTCAATCCAAACCCAATTCTTAAATTCAGCCTCACTCTTTTCCTTCCTCTCAAATCCTATGACTCTTTTCACTTATGTGTATTTCACTTGCATACACATATCTTGCTCCAGAATTTGTAAAATGTACTGCAAAATTTTTTGTGTGTCCTTCATCTCTTCTAGCACAGGGTAAGTACTGAGTGAGTGAAAGTTTCTCAGTTGTGTCTGACTCTTTGTGATTCCATGGGAATCCTCCAGGCCAGAATATCGGAGTGGGTAGCCATTCCCTTGTCCAGGGAATCTTCCCAAACCAGGGATCGAACCCAGGTCTCCCATATTGCAGGCAGATTCTTTACCAGCTGAGCCACAAGGGAAGCCCAGTGTAAGTACTGGAAGCCCTCAAATAATGTTTAACCAAACAGTCTTTACATCAGCTCCTTAACCTTTCATGTTGGCTTTAGTTCACATACACATTGTTGAAATTGCACGCCAAAATATGATTATGGTATGTGCATTCAGACATACAAAGTGGGCAGTAGAAAACTCTGTTTGAAATATTTAGAGTGTTAAATTCAGTCCTAGAAGGCAAGAATCATTTAGCTGTGTCGGGTTCAGAGCTATATATAAAAGTTTATTGTTTTGTAACAAGTCTGGTCTATTTCAGTGTATTGTTCTCTGTACAAGGTCTCCCTGTAACCATGCATTATAATAGACTGTTGCCAGCATTCTCAAAGTTTCAGAGATGGATTCTTGATTACTTGCTTCCTGCCCCAGGGATTCTTGCTGTTAGGATGTCATTAAACAAAGCAGCCTCCCTGGCATTGTATTCTGACAAACAATTTGCACCTTTGTAAACTGATTAACGGAATGAGTTTGTTTTGATAATTGATCCTTGACTTCATTTTAAAGGACAGCAAACTTTTAAAAGTACTTCTATGTTTGTTACAAATGCTTTTCCTGAAATTTAAAAATAATTTAGAAATCTATTTTTAAAAAAAGAACACCAAGAAACAAATTGAGACTGGAGACCATTCTTTCAAATTACTATGGATGTGAATTAAAGAGATGATCAGCCCAACTTCAGACTTTATCTTGTTAGAATCATCCCCTCCAACCAACTCAAAGTGAGTGATGGACTCTTTGAAGTATAGTTGACGTATAATATTATTAGTTTCAGATGTACAGCACAGTGATTCAGTATTTTTATAATTATATTTTATTTAATGTTATTGCAGAATAATGGCTATATTTCTGTGCTGTGCAATATATCCTTGTTGTATGTCTATTTTACACATAGTAGTTGGGCTACTGTCTATGGGGTAGCACGGAGTCGGACATGACTGATGCGACTTAGCAGCAGCAGCAGTTTGTATATCTTGATCCCATACCTCTATTTTTATTCTTTTCCCCTCTCTCCACTGTATCTACTAGATGTTTTCTGTATCTGTAAGTCTGTTTCTGTTTTTCTATGCACATTCATTTTATTTTTTAGATTGCACATGTAAGTCATAGCAAAGTTTGTTTCTATTTCTGACATTTCACTAACATAATACTCTCTAGGTCCACCCATGTTGTTGCAAAGGGCAGAAGTTCATTCTTTTTACTGACTGAGTAATAGTCCATTGTGTGTGTGTCTATATAAACACACTTACCACATCTGCTTAATTCATTTATCTGTTGATGTGCTCTTTGGCACAGAGACAATGGCCCATTTGCAGTACAACCCATAGTGCAAATTTTATAATCTAAATTATTATTAGTCTTGTGAACTAATCTGTCTAAAGATCAATGTAATCTTTGTTAATTAACTGGATTGTATTGGCAACTGCTCTTCATTTCATGCTGCTGCTGCTAAGTCGCTTCAGTCGTGTCCGACTCTGTGTGACCCCATAGATGGCAGCCCACCAGGCTCCCCCGTCCCTGAGATTCTCCAGGCAAGAACATTGGTGTGTTGCCATTCCTTTTCCAATGCATGAAAGTGAAAAGTGAGAGAGAAGTCGCTCAGTTGTGTCCAACTCTTCGCAACCCCATGGACGGCAGCCTACCAGGCTCCTCTGTCCATGGGATTTTCTGGGCAAGAGTACTGGAGTGGGGGTGCCATCACCTTCTCCATCATTTCATGCTCTAGGTCAATAATTTTGTCAGTCAGTCATGCAGGCTTTGGCAAGTATGAGGGAAAAGTTTCTCCCAATAAATCTATTGTGACTGTGGGATACTTTAACAGCCATTCTTGTTTTCTGATATTTAATTACATTTTATTTATTAGATATTTCTAATTTTTTTTGTTGTTGCTTGTTGTTAATAGTTTAGTGGGTGTTCATAAAAATATCAGAGTCAAAGAGTTCCAAGTAAAAAAGGAAGGGTTAGGGATAGTCATTGACACACTTAGCTTAGGAAGAAATTTGTGTAACTGATCATTTTGGTGGTCTAATGAAATCTAGTGTGTCTTTGCTATTGGTAAAGACTATTAAAAATATGTATCAGTAGAGTACATTTTAAAAATAGAAAGGAGGTTTTAAAAGCCTTGTGAGTTAATAATGTGACACTAGCCCTTCTATTGAAAAAAAAAAAGGCTGCTCTTTTCACTTTAAAATGACTATAGGATTGGGATCCTATACGTTACTCAGTTGGGGGGAAATGTGACTAAACATGGTTGTCAGCAGACTTAAAAATGACAAAAACACTGTCCATACAAAAATTTATTTTCACCATTTCCTGAGGTAACAAGAAATGGAATAAAGTAGATTTTCATTCTGTAGAATAATTCTGACATCTTGAACTCATAAAATTCCCCTGGGAAATGGCCAGAGATGGATACTGATAGAAAAAATTCCCATTTTGAACTCTTTATAAGCGTTTTTCTTACTATTCAATGCCCTTTAGTTATTGCTAGAGAAAATGCAGTGAAAGCGTATAAGTTCTTAACTGGTTAATGAAAAATTGAGATAAACAAAAGAGTTGCTTAAATATAGATTTTCTCCTCACATAATTTGTCTCATTAAAATGCTTTTAATATTCTGTATTCTGATTTTCCTTGAAGGAAATATTGTTCTACAAAATTTCAATGAGACATGCTAAAAATAATGTCTGTGACAGAAATGTTAATTTCCTATCTAAATAATTAAATTTAAAACTATTGCATCTTATATTTCAAAAAAGATCATTAGATCTTTTCCCTTAAGGGAAAACTGATACCCAAGGAGAATCAAAAAACTTACTCAAAGTCACAGAGCTAACAATCAGTTTTTAGGATTTGGTTAAACCCAAGTTACTTTTCTCTATCCTAATTCTCTTTCCATGGTGTTAAGCCATCACTGCTTATTTGAAAATCTGCCTTCATTCATTGTATTGCAATACGGAAATCTTGTTCAAGTCAGCATACAGGATATGCAATTCAGTGATGTGACTGCCATGTAGGAGTCCAACAAGTTAGATTTGGGTTGTGGGACATTCTGGTTTTCATTTTGTAGATTTTCCTTTTTATTCTACATAGGTTACACTGTTTATTGCATATGGACTGGAAAATATAAGTTTTTTTGCAGTTGTTCTAGGGAGTCATTATATCAAATTGTGAAATAAATGTTTTCTTTAGAATCTTCAGTTTTTACTCTTGTCATTTCTTTCACCATCTCCACAGTGTCTTTCATCTGAGATCTTCTACCCTATTATTTGTATTTGATTATGGATTGGAATGCAAAAGTAGGAAGTCAAGAAACACCTGAGGTAACAGGCAAATATGGCCTTGGAATACGGAATGAAGCAGGGCAAAGGCTAATACAGTTTTGACAAGAAAACACACTGGTCATAGCAAACACCCCACTCTTCCAATAACACAAGAGAAGACTCTACACATGGGCATTATCAGATGGTCAACACCAAAATCAGATTGATTATATTCTTTGCATCCAAAGATGGAAAAGCTCTATACAGTCAACAAAAACAGGACCAGGAGCTGATTGTGGCTCAGATCATGAACTCCTTATTGCCAAATTCAGAATTAAATTGAAGAAAGTAGGGAAAACCATTAGATCATTCAGGTATGACCTAAATCAAATCCCTTATGATTATAAAGTAGAAGTGAGAAATAGATTTAAGGGACTAGATCTGTCAGACAGAGTGCCTGATGAACTACGGAATGAGGTTCGTGACACTGTACAGGAGACCTGTCTCTTATACACATCTTATATATCATTTTTTTCAAATATTCCTCAGTAATAAATTGTTTAACATTCTGCCTTCTAGAAGCTCATAGTCTGGAAGTAGAGACAGATCCCTACATAAATCTTCAAGATAGTGTACTTAGAAAAGAACCGCAAACTTGGTGCCAAACATGTATGCCTATCAGCACCAGGACCCAATCCCCGCCTTCACAGACATCCCAGCTTTCAACATCCTTCCGATTTGGAGCCAGTCATTGAAAATGACACCTTGTGGCAGCCAGCAGTCACTGCATCAAAAGACTTGGGTTGAAAAGATTCACCCCCATTGGCCTTGAAGGACTCAGGGTTTTAGACAATTCAAGGATAGGTAAAGACCCCAAGAGAATAATATTAGATTTCTGGTTGGGTGGGGAGAGGAATTCAAACAATTACTTTTAAAAGTAAATATATATGGCCACTTTAGTACCCAAGATGATGAATCTGATTACACTGGTTAAATATGAGGCTCCGTTTGAGATTTGTGCAACTTCTCATTACAAATGAATGAATGAACGAATGTTAATAACTCAGTCGTGTCCAGCTCTTTGCGACCTCATGGACTGTAGCCCACCAGTCTCCTCTGTCCTTGGAATTCTCCAGGCAAGAATACTGGAATTGGTTGCCATTTCCTTCTTCAGGGACTCTTCCTAACCCAGGCATCAAACCAGGGTCTGCATTACAGGCAGATTCTTTACTGTCTGAGCCACCAGAAAAGCCAAACTTTCTATTTTACAGGCCAATTTTATGTTTATAATTAAAGCAAAATAATAGCATAGTCAATGACTTCACTGGTACCTGAAACGTGGGATGGGCTATGCTTGAAGAGAGATTACTAGATGGTTTTGAATCAGAGGGAATGCTTAGGATGAAAGAGAACAGAAGTGTGATAGTGATAGGCAACTTAGTTTCTTTACCATATAGAAAATAAGAATATATCAGAGTATGGGGAGTGCCTTCTGTAGGATTAAGAGCTTTCTGCTGCTGCTGCTGCTGCTGCTGCTAAGTCACTTCAGTCGTGTCTGACTCTGTACGACCCCATAGATGGCAGCCCACCAGGCTCCACCGTCCCTGGGATTCTCCAGGCAAGAATGCTGGAGTGGGTAGAGACTGGCAAAATAACTAAAAGTACAAAATAACTTAAAAAATGCCTCCTCTGTGCTGAGCACTGTCCCCATGGACTTTCCATTTGTCTCATCTCCTGTGTGAATGTGAGAGTTGGACTGTGAAGAAAGCTGAGCGCTGAAGAATTGATACTTTTGAACTGTGGTGTTGGAGAAGACTCTTGAGAGTCCCTTGGACTGCAAGGAGATCCAACCAGTCCATTCTGAAGGAGATCAGTCCTGTTTGATCTTTTGAAGGAATGATGCTAAAGCTGAAGAAAGTCCACTACTTTGGCCACCTCATTCAAAGAGTTGACTGACTGGAAAAGACTCTGATGCTGGGAGGGATTGGGGGCAGGAGGAGAAGGGGACCACAGAGGATGAGATGGCTGGATGGCATCACCGACTCGATGGATATGAGTCTGAGTGAACCCCTGGAGTAGGTGATGGACAAGGAGGCCTGGTGTGCTGCAGCTGATTGGGTCACAAAGAGTCAGACACGACTAAGTGACTGAACTGACTGACCGAACTAATGTTATTTTGAACCTGATAATATCATTTACATTTTATTGTTAATTTGAATGAATATGCTACCTCTTATTAGAGTATTTGTGTTTCAACATTGTAGAATAAAAGGTCACATCTCTAACTGTAAAAATAAATTCAGGAACTAATCATTAGGTTAAAATTTTTTATTTATTTATTTATTTCCTTGAAATCATGCAACCTGTGTAGTTATCTATTCTATTTTCTCCTTGTTGTTGTTCAGTCTGTCAGTCCTATGCAACTCTTCGTGACCCCATGGACTGTAGCACAACAGGCTTTCCTGTCCTTCGCCATCCCTCAAAGCTTCGTCAAACTCATGTCCACTGAGTCAGTGATGCCATGCAACCATCTTGTCCTCTGTCATCCCTTTCTACTCCTGCCTTCAATCTTTCCCAGCATCAGGGTCTTTTCTAATGAGTCAGTTTGTTCAAGTCAGTTGGGCAAAGTATTGGAGCTTCAGCTTCAGCATGTAGTCCTTCTAATGAATAATCAGGATTGATTTCATTTAGGATTGAGTGATTTGATCTTCTTACTATCCAAGGGAGTCTCAAGAGTCTTTTTAAGCACCACAGCTCAGGAGCATCAATTCTTTGGAGTTCAACCTTCTTTATGGTCCAATTCTCACATCCATACATGAGTACTGGAAAAACCATAGCTTTGACTAGATGGACCTTTGTTTTTGTTTTGTTTTGTTTTGTTTTGTTTTGTTTTTGCATTTGCTTCATAGAACAATAATCATTGGTCTTCTGCTTTGTATCAGAATTTGTAAAATGAATCAGTGTAATTTTGTATTAGATTCAGTTAAATTCATCAACATTTATTCACTGGCCCTGTATAGGCATTGTGCTAGTACTATGAGGGTAAGAAAGATGAGTAGAACATTGAACTATTCTGAAAGATCTGAAAAACAATATATTCTTGTGTACAATGTGGCTTAAATACCACATTTTCTAATTTTCTATATTCATGACTCCAAACATGGCTTCCAGGTTCTCCTCTACCTTCTATGCAGCCATGGCTAACTGGTTCAAGTTTGTATTATCTTTGAATTGCTTTATAATCTCTTGTTGTTGAATCGCTAAGTTGTGTCTGACTCTATGACCCATTGGACTACAACACATCAGGCTTCCCTGTTCTTCACCATCTCCTAGAGTTTGCCCAAGTTCATGTCTATTTCATTGGTGATGCCATCCAAGCATCTCATCATCTGTGTCTACTGTATAGCATCATTTGTAGTTCTCAAATATTTTGGACTCAGGAAACTTTAATAATCTTAAAAGCTACTGAGGATCAAAAAGAGCTTTTAAATATATATAAATAAAGGTCACTCAGTCATGTCCAACTCTTAGTCACCCCAATGACTGTAGCCTGCCAGGCTACTCTCCATGGGTATTCTACAGGCAAGAATACTGGAGTGGGTTGCCATGCCCTCCTCCAGCAGATCTTCCCAGCCCAGGGATCGAACCTGGATCTCCAGTGTTGCAGGCAGATTCTTTACTGTCTGAGCCACCAGGCAAGCCCATGAATACTGTAGTGGGTAGCCTGTCCCTTCTCCAGGGCATCTTCCCAATCCAGGGATGGAACTGGGGTCTCCTGCATTTCAGGTTAATTCTTTACCAGCTGAGCTACCAGGAAAGCCAAAAAAGATGTTTAGTTTTTGTGAATAATGTGTCTCAATATATACCACATTAGAAATGAATACTGAGAAAGTTTCAAACTATGCAGTTCAGTTCAGTCGCTCAATCCCATCTGACTCTTGACCCCATGGACTGCAGCATGCCAGGTTTCCCTTTCCATCACAAACTCCTGAGGGTTTCTTAAACTCATGTCCATCAAGTCAGTGATGTCATCCAACCATCTCATTCTCTGTTATCCCCTTCTCTTCCTGCCTTCAATCTTTCTCAGCATCAGGATCTTTTTCAATGAATCAGTTCTTCACATCAGGTGGCCAAAGTATTGAAGCTCCGTCATCAATTTATGTATTAAATTGCATAAATGCACTAAGGCTATGTATTAATTTATTTAAAAATAACATTAAAGACAGTAATAAATATCAATATCTAGTAATGACACTTTTCATAAGAGAGTCCACCCTACATTTC
>SJYC01095435.1:0-19452 GCA_006408675.1 Madoqua kirkii
GTATAAATGTCAGTGTTGGACTATAAAAAAAGCTGAGCACCTAAGAATGAAGCTTTTGTACTGTGATGTGGAAAAGACTCTAAAGAGTGCCTTGGACTGCAAGGAGGTCCAATCAGTCCATCCTAATGATGGGCTTCCCCTGTGGCTCAGAGGGTAAAGCGCCTGCATGCAATGCAGGAGACCCATGTTCGATCCCTGGGTCATGAAGTTCCCCTGGAGAAGGAAATGGCAACCACTCCAGTATCCTTGCCTGGAGAATCCTATGGATGGAAGAGCCTGGTGGGCTACAGTCCATGGGGGTTGCAAAGAGTTGGACACTACTGAGCAAGCTCACTTCAATGAAAATAAGTCCTGAATATTCATTGTAAGGACTGATGTTGAAGGTGAAACTCCAATACTTTACCACCTGATGTGAAGAACTGACTCATTTGAAAAGACCCTGATGCTGGGCAAGCTTGAAGGCAGGAGGAGAAGGGGACGACAGAGGATGAGATGGTGGGATGGCATCACTGACTGAATGGACATGAGTTTGAATAAACTCTGGGTGTTAGTGATGGACAGGGAAGCCTGGTGTACTGTGGTCCATGGGTTGCAAAGAGTCGGACACGACTGAGCAATTGAACTGAACTGAACTGAATACCCAATTAAAAAGTATAGAACTCCCTTGCTTAAGCTAGCGAGGGGACCACTCTCCACCTCCCTTCTGATATCTATGTCAGAACCTTTCTCTGTCTCTTTTACACTTTAATGAAACTGCTACACTAAAGCTCTTGAGTGATCAAGCCTGGTCCCTCATCCCAAAGCTAAATTTTCTTCTTGGAGATCATGAATCTGACACCGTTCACCATAAGCTATCAGTAGGCTTATATTTTCATGGCTGTACAAATGTCTATATCATGTGTATTCCTTTTGTAATTTTTCTACAACAAATGTTGTAAATGTTTTCATGATTCTAGTTTCCTTGTTTCTTTTGATTTCTCTCTCTCTCTTTTGTTTTTAGCTGTTTCTTTATCTCTGCTGTGGCTCCAACCCAAGCATAAAGCTCAGACCCTTCCTGGAAGTTGTACACACGCACAGACACACACACACACACACACACACACACATTTCTGAGTAAAACAGATGTTCCTGAAAGTTTGAGATGATGGAGTATTTGACACTACAGCAGTGTAAGCAATTTAATATGAAATTATGTATTTAAGTTCCTAGGAGGCCCTGGGCCTTTTCACTATGACTATATCATGTGTATTCCTTTTGTAATTTTTCTACAACAAATGTTGTAAATGTTTTCATGATTCTAGTTTCCTTGTTTCTTTTGATTTCTCTCTCTCTCTCTTTTTTTTTAGCTGTTTCTTTATCTCTGCTGTGGTTCCAACCCAAGCATAAAGCTCAGACCCTTCCTGGAAGTTGTACACACAGACACACACACAGACACACACACATTTCTGAGTAAAACAGATGTTCCTAGAAGTTTGAGATGATGGAGTATTTGACACTACAGCAGTTTAAGCAATTTAATATGAAATTATGTATTTAAATTCCTAGGAGGCCCTGGGCCATTTCACTGTGTTCTTCCACCCTGCTATTGTCTTCTCTCTGAAGAGCAATAATTTACCCTCAGGAGAAAAGAAAATTCTCTGATTTTATGATACAGAATAATTTTGTTTTCTCCAACTCCTTTTCTGAAACAGAGAATTGAGTTTTTCTTTGATATGAAGAGATACAGTAATGCACTTTGCTGCTCTAGACCTTTGCTGAAGAGTGGGTTTCATTATCATAGGTCTCATCCTTTCTTTGCCTCTCAATGTAGACATTATACTTACCTAGAACTGGCCTTCAGTTTGGGGTTTTATATTTATATTTATTGAGGTGCTTACATATATCTTAAAACAGACATGAAGATACATAGGTCTGGTTTTTTGTGAATATGTGGAGGTGTATTTTCTTTAGCCATTACCATGTCAGTTAAGATGTAGCTTCCTTACTATTAATAGCAACAATGTTGTATGCATAGCTTTATTAACTGATAGGTTTTCCTTGGGGATAGATTCCTGTAAGTGCAATTAAATTTTTGCTAGATAATATTATTCTGATTGTTGAACAGATGTTTCAAGTTATAACCCAATAATCCAGTGTATGAACATTTCTATTTCACTGTAGCATCTCCAGTCTTCAGTATTTTCCAATTATTAGGTTGATGCAAAAGTAATTGTGGTTTTGGACTGTAAATTTTAAACATTATAGCTAGGCTCAAACACATCTTTATTAATCAAAATAGAATCATTACAATCAACACATTTTTGCCAATGAGAAATAAATTGGTTTATTCCTATAGCATAAAAATCTATGCTTCATGACTTGATGAACTCTTGGAAAGCATTTTCTGCCTCCTGCTGGTGGTGGAAGCATTTTCCCTGTAAAAAGTTGCCAAGATGCTTGAAGAGGTGGTAGTCAATTGGTGAGAGGTCAGGTGAATACTGCAGATGAAGCGAAGCCTTGTAGCCCACTTATTTGAACTTTTGAAGTGTTGGTTGTGCAACACAGGAGTTGTTGCTGAGAAGAACTGGGTCCTTTCTGTTGACCAATGCTGGCTGCAGGCGTTGCAGTTTTTGGTGCATCTCATCGATTTGCTGAGCATAGTTCTCAGATGTAATGGTTTCCCAGGGATACAGAAAGCTGTAGTAAACCAGACGGGTAGCAGACCACCAAACAGTGACCAGAACCTTTTTATTTTTTTGGTACAAGTTTGGCTTTGGCAAGTGCTTTGGAGCTTCTTCTTGGTCCAAACACAGCGCTGGTCATAGCTGGTTGTCATATAAAATTGATTTCTCGTTGCACATCACAGTCTGGTCAAGAAATGGCTCATTGTTGTGCCACTGTAAAAGAAGACTTCACAGTGACGATGTTTTTTTGATTTGGGGCCAGCTCATGAGTCACCCGCTTATTGAGCTTTTTCACCTTCCAAGTTGCTGAAGTGCCAAACAGCCGTAGAATGATCGACGCTGTGTTTTTTGGCAACTTCTGTCGTTGGGAGAGGATCAGCTTTGGCTCTCGGTTGTTCTTTATCACCTTCCGATGGCTGGCTGTTGTGCTCTTTATCTTCAAGGCTCTCATCTCCTTTGCAAAACTTCTTGAACCACCACTGCACTCTATGTTTGTTAGCAGTTCCTGGGCCAAATGCACTGTTGATGTTGTGAGTTGTCTTTGCTCCTATAGAACCCATTTTGAGCCCAAGTATGAAAATTGATTGGATTTGCTTTTTGTCTAACATCATATGCCTAGTCTGTAATAAATATTGTTGTTATTATTTAGTCGCCTAGTCGTGTCTGACTCTTTGTGACCTCATGGACTGCATCACGCCAGGCTTCCCTGTCCCTCACCGTCTCCCAGAGTTTGCCCAAGTTCAGGTTCATTGCACCAGTGATGCCATCCAGACATGTTATCCTCTGACACCCTCTTCTCCGTCTGCCCTAAGTCTTTCCCAGCATCAGGACTTTCCAACTTTTCCAAGACTTTGTTTACTTTTCCAAAATAAATATAAATAGCAAGTAATATGTCATTAGCAAAAAACCGTAAAGTGACAAATTGCATTAAAATCATGTATAACATAATCCCATTTAAGAATGTTTTCCAGTATCAAATTGCGAAGTTCAGCAATTCAAAACCACAATTCTTTTCCATCAAGCTAATAAAACAATTTTTGTTGATCCAAGGAAAGAGAAATAGTGTCTTGGTATTGTTTAATTTGTACTTGCACAAGTACTGTTGATGGTGACCATATTTTTCATTCATGTATTAGCTATTTGTATTACTTTTTGGATTGCTTATTCATATTCTTTGCTCATTTTGCTATAGATCCTTTCTATTTTTCTTACTGTTTTGTGGGAGCTTGGTTGTGTATTGTCTGCTGATTTTTACACATCAAACATTATAAATATTTTCTCCAAAAAAGTCAGTTATTTTTTGTATTATTTAAAGTATATTTTGCATCTCAAAATTTTAGATATTTTATTTTTTAAACTATCACTAATTTTCTTGGAGGTTTCATATATGGCTTTGAACTTTTTCCATTTCCACTATTGTATTCTATTTTATAGGTCAGTTTGATACATGTGGATCTTTGTCAAATTTCTGCTTGTGAACTGTGTTTTTTTAATATGAGTGGTTGATTACCTGACTACTGTTTATTAAAAAGCACAACATTTAAAGCTGGACTGAAATTCTCCTCCTTCCACAGACTGAATAAGCATATTTATAAGGATTAGTTTCTATGTTCTGTTGTATAGTTTTTATCTGATACTCTGCATGGCTGGTGCCTCTCATTCTATTTCATTTTCAGTTAATTTCTGGCCATTTCACAAATCACTGACATGTATTCAGCAGTTTTCTTCCTGAGCACCCTAGCTGTCTTCCTCTGCCCAGTCTCTGCCATACCAGAGTTGCTCAGGTGCTGGCTTTGCGTTTTCTTCCCAAATTCCAAGAAGAGATGAAAATAAGAAGTTTCCCAGATGTTATACTCATGTTAAAACTTTCTCTTTACATTTGAACAAGTTTCAAATTCCCAGGCATACATTTCCATTAAAATCATTGGAAGCATATATTAAGCTTGCTGGAAAGCAGGAGAAGTTCATACTCTTCATGAAAGGACGTTATGGTAACTGATTTTCCTTCTTTCAATTTTCTCATAAGAATAATGCATGCGGTTTTTAGAAAGCACAGATGTGCAAAAAATTAATATATAAACCCATCATGTAGCGATAACTGTTATTAACTTTTTGATGCATGTCTTTCTCTTTTTTTATTTATGTTTAAACACATCTTAGTATTATTTTGCTAAAATGAGCCCATAATGTGCATATTATTAATAACTTACTGCTTATTCACAAAACACATTGTGAACACTTTAAAGAATGCAATTAGCAATTCTTTTCAGACCTTATATTAATGCTCTTATATCGAGGTACCATGATTGGTTTAACCATTCCACTATGAGGGGATTTGTGTGTGTGTTTTTTTGCTTATTTTTAATACTATCAAAAAATACTGCAGTGAAGCACCTTTTAACTAAACTCTGTGTGCATTTATGAGTATGTCTTTTGTGAATTCACTAGCATAATTATTAGAGCAAACATTATGTATGTACATTTTAAAAAATTGCCTTATCCTGCCATACTCCCCTCAAGAAACACGAAAGTTGGCATTTATGTGTCTACATACAATAACATGTCCTTTATTCCCTGTGTGTGTGTGAGGATAGACTTCATCTGACTCAGCCCTAATTGGGTATCTCAGAGAGAGCACAATGAGGGAATACTGAAAGCAGAGCTGGAGACTGGGAATTTCTCCTGTTCACACACTCTTAAAACTGTTTTGTATCTCAGCATGGTAGCCTGTCCAATATTTCAATGGATTGACTTAAAAATACTTGCTGGCTTGTGGCCAGTTTTGGATAATGTTAAAGGGAATGGGATTCTCAAAGGACAGATTATGAGAGGAAAAAAGGAATAAATGGTTTCTCATAGGACTCAGGAAGATACTAATGCTCTCTGATAAATGAAAATGTATTGATGAATTATTGTGTGTTTCTAGCCTATTCCAACTTCCTCTTGCAGAATGGTTCAGAAACGTAGCCAGTGTAGTCAGAGAGAGTGTGTTCTTGCCTTGGCTCTCCCCTTACTATCTGTATCAGCTTTAACAAATGAGTTTCACCTGAGTCTTGGTTTCCTAAACTACCTGTCAGATTTAAGTGAGGTATTAAAGGGCTTCCCAGGTGGCTCAGTGATTAAGAATCCACCTGTCAATGCTGGAGATGAAGATTCGATCCCTGGGTGGAGAAGATCCCATGGAGGAGGAAATGGCAACTCACTCCAGTATTCTTGCCTGGAAAATCCCATGGACAGGGGAGCTTGGTAGGCTACAGTCCATAGGGTTGCAAAGAGTTGGACACAAATTTATGTAAACCTTTAGAAAGTGGTTGGCAAGCAATAAATGTTCAATAAGTGCAAATTCATGTTACTATTAGGAAGCAATGGTATAGAAAAACAGTTTTTCTGAAGTCACAGATATTCAGGGATAGCAGTATCTCTCATCCCATTTTTGGTTTAAGTTTGACTGGACATTTGTCTTCTACTCTTTCTCCGGGATCTGCTGAGTAAACCAAATAAGAGGAGAGAAAAGAAAAGGATAAATCAGCTAGGACAAGATTATTGTGCACTCAGTTTCTATTTGGAAAGTAAGGTGCTCATTTGGACAGACAGAGAATATTAACTGCAGGCAGAAGTCTAGAAAAGAGTGAAGCATGTATTTGTATTTCGTATTAATTTGAACTGTTTTACATAAACACATTATTTTGTGTTAACTGTATATTGCTCAACACTTTCCTCAGCCAAATGAGGCCTTCTGGGATTTTTCCAACTGTGTCCACTTCTCATAAGAGTTAATGTTCATGTAATCAAAGTAGAAGTTCCTAGCTCTCTCCTGCTAGAATTCTGACCTCTATATTCCAGAATCACTTTAGTAGTCAATTCTTTTGTGGCCAAGAGGGTCTTAGGGTCGCTCTAATTATCTCCAGCTTTAATTTAATCTGTTTTGTCTTTTTCTTCATATACGGATAAAAGCTTGACATTTTCATGAAAAAAATGTTGTCATATATGTGAAGATGATAATTAGCTAATTTCTTGGGTTTCTATTTGGTAAAAAAAAAAACTCCATCCTTTAAACCTTTTTGTTTCAGTTCATCTGTAAAAGAATGGGCTCAAAGTGTTTTCAGACTTTGTGCCTTGAACTTCTGCTTCTTGAACTTTACATTTCTTTTGAAAAGGGTATGATTTTCTTTTTCTGTACCACAATATGATTTAATTATAATAAAGTAGTAAAATAAGTAAATGATAATGTAGTGATTATACACAGCAATAAAACCTCAGTGATGTCTCTTTAACACCAATAACTGTTTGTTCATTTACTACATACTTACTGTTTACTATGTGCTACTTTAGGTGCTAGAAAAAACATGTTAACTGTGATATAAGTAGTCCCTACCTGATTCAATGGACATGAGTTTGAGTAAACTGGGAGTTGGTGATGGGCAGGGAGGCCTGGTGTGCTGCAGTCCATGGCATTGCAAAAAGTTGGACACGACTGAGTGACTGAGCTGAACTAAACCCTCATGAAGTTTACATTTAGGGTAAGGCATAAATAGAAATTAGTAAGATAAATAATATGACTTTAGATAGTGATGAGTGTTCATTGCTCAGTTGAGTCCAACTCTCTGTGACCCTATGGAATGTAGCCACTGGGCTTCTCTGTCCATGGGATTCTCCAGGCAAGTACTAGAATGGGTTGCCATTTCCTTGTCCAGGAGATCTTCCCACCTAGGATCAAACCCAGGCATCCTGCATTGCAGAACGATTCTGAGCCACTTATAATTGATAAGTGACCTAAAAAATAAAGCAGAGTAGCTGACTGAAATTAGAGGGAGAAAGGTCAGGGGCTATTTTTAAAATGGTGGTCAGATAAGAAATTACCTTGTTTTGGAAGCAAAATGCTGTTAAAGAGCTGGCCATATAGAGATCTACAAAGGAGTCTTCAGGCAGAGGTAAAGTGCCAAGATGTGGAAGAGCTTGAGGATAAGGTAAATAGCGGTTCAGCGAGGTGCTTGGAGCCAGGACCAAAGGCATCTGGAAGGTGATAATACAGAGTTTGGGTCAGAAGTCATTGGATGCCTAAGAGTGGGCAGAGCTGTGATGCAATGTTTTGCTAAATGCCTGTGGTATGTGTGGAAATGGACTATTAGAGGAAAGAGCAAAGATAGGGAAAATCGTTGATAACGTAATTCCTCTGATGTTCCACGAACATCTTTTCAATCCATTATGCATGTTTTCCCCCTCCACTGCCAAATTTAAAGAGCTCAGAAGAGGCTGCCTTTGGAACGCTGTGTTGTTGAAGATCTTGAGGAGAAGTGTTAAGAAGTCAACATAGAACATTCTCATTGGTCAAGTATAAAATTCAGTGCAAGATCCAGGAAAGCTTAGCCTCAGGGCTTCAGAGTAGTCAGAGAACTCAGTTATTTTTTTTCTGAGCCACAATTTAATTTATCTTGTGCCCAAAGAAAGTTGAAAACTTTAGTGGGTATGGAGATGAAATAAAGTAAGCGGAAGATGTGGTCCAACTTTATGATGAAGGAAGAAGACATAGACAAAATATGTGATTAAACCAGTCAGTCCTAAAGGAAATCAACCCTGAATATTCACTGGAAGGACTGATGCTGAAGCTGAAGCTCCAGTACTTTGTACACCTGATGTGCAGGGCTGACTCATTGAGAAGATCCTGATGCTGGGAAAGATTGAAGGCAAAAGGAGAAGAGGGCAGCAGAGGATGAAATGGTTAGATAGCATCACCCACTCAGTAGACATGAATCTGAGTAAACTCTGGGAGGTAGTGGAGGAGAGAGAATCCTGTGTGCTGCAGTTATGGGGTCACAAAGAGCCAGACACAACTTAGCTACTGAACAACAACAAATTGATGATATAATTTGAAAATTATCAAATTATGATAGGTTTGACTATACTTTTGTCCTGTGCAGTGTGAAAACCTAATCCTTAAATCTAGATTTCTTCTTACATAGAGGCAATGATTTGGGGGCCTATACCCAAATTGGTTATTCTTTTATCATTTTCATTTTCAGCTTTCCACTTTGAAAAAAAAATAAGGGAGCAGTTTAAATGGTTTCTGTTTTTAGAATTATTAATATTTTAAGAATATTGAGTTCTACAAGTTTTATCACAAGTATAATCCTCACCATTCCATATATGTCAGAGTGATATTAAGTATCCTTATATAGTCTAGAAAGATAGTCCCCACATAGGATATTTTTCCCCTGTGGTGAGACACATTGTGAGCTCAAATACTGATTTACAAATGTGCTTTTGGATATTGAGCTGTTTTCAGAAATGCAGAGTGTACTGTGTGTATAGCATAGAGAAAACTTGAAGTACAGATCAAGAATGGGGTGGGGTTAATTGAGAGTAATGAAATATGCATGTTTAATGTAAGTGTTAATATTTCTTCTCTCACTTGGACCTGACTCATCTCCTGCTTGATATTTACTGTGAGTAGAGGAGTTCTGCTTTGTTTTTTAACCTTTTGAGGAAGTAGGCTCTGTGTGCAATTATGCCCTAAAATGGAGCCCTAAAGCTATGTTTTGAGGGGTAAAAATAATCACAGCAGAACAAAAGGGATTCACCTCTCTCTTTGCCAGAGAAAAGCAGATGAGAACGAGAGAGTGAAAACACGCTTTGACCACGGAGAGAGAGGCGACATTACTGTTTCAAGATCTTTTAAAATTCCCCTTGATTTCAACAAGTTTCCTCTTGTTGGCATATATCCAGCAACCTGCCTCAGTATTTTCCAGTAATGACTTACTTAGCTTGTCATCTCTTAAGAAAACAGAGCCCATGTTTTCCTCAGTTTTAGCCATTGGTGGAAGTGATTTCACCATCTGTAGTGATGAAAGCATCTTCTTTGGCTTTATAGTATCTAGATTCCACAAAGTTTTCACCTCCCTGGACAGAGAGGCATTGTTGCTGAATAGACTTACAGTACATATTAGTATAATTAGACTGGATTAAGTGGCAGAGTAATCGCTTAATAAGTTTTCTTGGCTGAGGAGGAAAATGCAACCTAGAGAGAACTGTGATTTCCCAAAGGGCTAACAAAGCAAGGAAGCATTTGAATGGTGGAAGGAGAGATGAAGACTGTTTTAGTCCACAATCCCTGGGATAGTTATAACTCAGCAATAAATAAAAGCATTTGCTTTATATTCTTCATCAGGATGCTGCTACCCATTTTTTAAAAACATTTTATATTGAAGCATCGATAGCGGTGTTGTGTTAGTTTTGGGTGTACAGCAAAGCGATTCAGTAATGCATACATGTGTGTCTATTCTCTTTCAAATTCTTTTTCCATGTAGGTTATTATAGAATATTGGCTGCTACCCATTTTGAAGTTTGACTTAGTTTATTTTCTCATTTGTCAGTAAATGATAATTGACTATCTTCTTATTTCTGTAGATTTAAAAAATAAACATCACACTTGCAGGTCTTACAGTGTTTTTACAGCAATCAAAATGCAGAAAAATATTGAATAATTTTTATAAAATAATGTTAGCGACTCCATAGAGATTCCAACTATAGTTATGTACCCTTTGGGGTTACTACTTCAGAAGCCAGTGACACACTTACTGTGTCTCTAACCTCTGTAGAGAGAGCAATGAACAATGTGCTTTGAGCACAAAAGTCTTCAATGTTAATTGTTGATACCAAAAGAAAGTGAAGTGTTACTCATTCACCACTTCCGGCTCTTTGCAACCCCTTGGACTATAATCCTCCAGGCTCCTCTGTTCACAGAATTCTCTAGGCATGAATACTGGAGTGGATATTCATTCTTTTCTCCAGGGGATCCTTCCAACCCAGGGATCAAACCTGGACCTCCTGCATTGTAGGTGGACTCTTACCACCTGAAAGTACATATCAAAGAGATATTTGGTATCCACTTAGTATAATACTGTATCCATCAGTTTTTTTGGTGTACACTTTTGATATCAGGGACTTCCCTGGTGGCGCAGACGGTGAAGAATCTGCCTTCAGTGCATGAGACTTAGGTTCAATCCCTGGGTTGGGAAGATTCCCTAGAGAAGGGAATGGCTACCCATTACAGTATTCTTGCCTGGAGAATTCCATGAATAGAGGAGCCCGGCAGGGTACAGTCCATGGGGTCGCAGAGTTGCACACGACTGAGTGACTATCACTTTCACTTTTTCATATTAATTCGTTAACTATCATTTTCTGAAATCAAAGTTTTGCTTCAATGAATAACTACTGTTTCATGAAAAATGTCTCTGTATTAGAAATTGTACTAACTTTAAATATGATCATATAGAAACGTGAAAAAATCAGCTCACTATGGTAGAGTTCTTTGAGAGATATATTTTGATGAATATTGTCAAAATATCTGTCCTATTAGGAAGAAAGATTCTAAGGAAAAAGGCTGATACTTTCTACTGAAAAATTATTTCCGTGCTAATGAAAGAACTTTTTTTTGAAAAATCCATGTTTCTTCACTACTAGCAGTCTCAAAATTAATCTTTGTTTTTCATTTTTTGGAGGTCAGAACACCATATGAGGTACGCTTTTGCAGCAAAAGAAAATGAAAAGAAGGAAACAAAAATACAACAATTTCCTCCTTCAGCACATTCTCTTTTAAACATTTGTGGAAGTGAGAATGTGTCTGTGCTTAGAGCATCAAGCTTTGGTCGTGATGGCTTCATGCTCTAAGAACCTGCTTTAAAACCTTCTCTCTGTGTAGCAGCTCAGATGGAAAGATGGAAAGTGTGTGTGTCTGCTGGTTCAGCTGCAGGCCAGCAGTGCTCAGCCACCCCCTGCTGCAAGTGATTCCAGACTGCATCCTGACGCCCACCTCAGGGATCACTAGGGTTCCGAAGACCAGTTGTCGTAATTCTGGGCTAGAATTAAAGCTTATGTTTGAGTGTGCCACAGATGTCACCCCCGACCTCTCTGCTTCTTTCCCTTCCTCCTCCTTTTTCTCTTTTATACACATACACACACATGTATGCACATACACACACATATTTTTAATTTTTCTTATGAGGTATTATCCTCTGGAAAGAGAGTAGGGAGTTGTTAAAGGTATATTTTTTCACATTCTATGAACAGCAGCTCTACTTAAATTATACTCAAAAGTAATCCTAGGCTGATAATACCCCACCTAATTCTGAGAATCTGCAAAGCCTTGTTTTGTCCTGAAATGGAATATCTTGACCATAGTGTCTTTTCTCCTTGGTTGCTTTTTTTTTTTTCATTTTTACATTTTATTAGCACATTTATTTGAGGAAAAGAGTGAAGAGAGCAAGGACAGACCTCAATATTTTTTTAAAAAGCCTTAATGTAAGTCCATGTGTGGTTGATTATTGGTTATTTTAGAAATGTAAAATGGGATTAAAATTAATGTCTAGCATAATTGTTTGGAGACACTAGATTTCAAAATAGAGAGTTGGCTGTGCGTATTAGTATTTCAAGGAAAACAACTGAAGAAGTTGTTTATCTTTCATATGTGATGTTGATACTTTAACCCTATATAACTATCTGGGATGCCATCTCCACAATTACTGTTCACATAAACACCAAATAGTGTCCTCTGGATACTTAAGATTTCTGACTGATTTGTCCTCTACTTAAGTCTTTCATGTCCCATACCTCACTTTACTGCTTCTGTAATTCACATGTCAGGCCTAAATGAGTGATGAATGTGGCTCTGGATATGTGATTCTAAAGAAATTTCAATCAGCCCGAGTTCTCTTCCTGACACATACTAGGCAAACTATTTTCCCCGGTAAATATCTTTGCTCCTGTAACAGGGAATTTCAAGTAGGTGGGGTTTGTTGCTACTGCATCAGGTCCTTGCAGGGCATTCTTGGCTAAGCCGACTCCTCAGGTATTAGTATGATGGCAGCCTGCAGGTCTACGTGAGCTCAGCCCTGCCTAGTCCTCATGTTGTCTGATGGTCCTCATAAACGTAACATGTCTGAAAGGGAGCTCCCGATTCCCCACTCCCACATTTCAGATGAAAACTTCTCTTGTTTCTTCTCATGCCAGCAAATAGCGCCGCTGCTTGTCATCTCTGGCTATTGCCTTTTCCTCCACGCTCACACACGATACACTGGCAGGTCTTTTTGATTCTACTGACAGAGGATATTTAAATATGCCTACTTCATTCCTTTTACCACCACCCTGGTCCAAGCCTCTGTCTTCTGTCTCCAGACCCAGAAGAAGCTCTCGAACAAGTATCCCTATTGTTTTTTTTGCAGTTCCTCATTTAATTTTCTTCAAAGATAAATCATGGTATTTCTCATCTAGCAAACTCCCATTATTTCTAGCTCCTTCCCATGGTCCTCCAAGTCCTGCATGGCTTAGCTCTTTCCAATCTTTTCTACTCCGTGTCCTCTAACACTGAGGTCTTTTCAGTGTTTGGCAACATTGCCTTCTTTTCCCAAAATGTTCCTTCCCTGCTCTTCATGTGGCTGGTTCCTTCTCTCATCATTTGTGAATCACTTTGAAAGCCTCACCTTAGAGATTATTTCATGCCCATCTATCTAAAGCACCATCTAAAGGCTCCAATCAAACCTCTTGTCTCAGTGTCAGCTTCTATCATTTCATCTTACCGTTTTCTTTTCTCTTTGATCCTTATACAATATCTTGTTACGTATAGCTTCCTGTTTACCTCCTTCAAATACTGTAAGCTTCATAACAACTAGGACTTTGTCTTTGCACCACTGAATATCCAGTGCCATGAACAGCGTCTGTCATAAAGCAGAGATTGAGTACTTGTTAAATTAATGCTTTTATAATGAGTAAGTACTAGTCACTCAGTTGTGTTTGACTCTTTGCGACACCAGGTACTGTAGCCTGCTAGGCTCTTCTGTCAATGGGACTTCACAGGCAAGAATACTGGAGTGGGTTGCCATTCCCTTCTCCAGGGGATCTTCCCAACCCAGGAATCGGCAGGTTATTTACCATCTTAGCCACCAGGGCATGGCAACCTTGTTTGGGTTGTCTAGAGAATTTTATGGTTAGAGGAGCCTGGTGGGTTACAGTTCATGGAGTCTTAAAGAGTGGGACACAACTGAGTGAGTAACACATGCATGTACACACACACACACATACACACACACACTGAGTTAAGTTTCACATTTTGGATTATAGCAATGAAATTTATGAAGACATTTGTTTTCATATAGTTTTGAAAAAATTCTATAAAACTGATAATACAAAATATTTAAAAAGACAAATATAATAATTCTGTAAGTATAGTAACACTTGCTTCTGTGTGCAAGTTAAATAGAAAACCTGATCAAACTCTTTCATTCGATTGTGGAATGTAAGAATAAAACAATAATTATTTTTCCATTTTTAAATGACTTAACTAGTACACAAATTTATTAAGCTTGGAATATTCAAGCTTTCTGTATTCAATAATTTAGAAATCTCAACAAATACCAAGTTGAGTGCATGTGAACTCAAAGTTCACTAATCATATTAGTAAGAAGTAATATTCACCCAATTCTTTCTGTATTAAATGTTTAACATCTGTTTTTCATTTGAATTTCACAAAATTCTGTAAGTTTTGCATTATTTTCATTTTGTGGATGAGAGCACTGAGGCTCAGGGAAGTCAGGAAATCAACTAAAGATGACTCGACTCATAAGTAGAAGCTTGAAAAGACTGAAACCAACATTCATGTGAAAAAGTCTGAGCTCTTCGTCCGCCCCTTTGATGTCTTTTTTTTTTTTCCCATCCTGCACCTCTTTCTGATGAGAGAAAACTTGCTGATAAAATGAAGCCTCAACATGGCTTTTTAAAAACAGTATTGAAATATGCTTAAGTTTGCACTTAAGATTCAGGGAACAAGTTTTGGCAGCACATCAGAATACACTCCTCCTTCATTCCTCAGTTGTGGCTTATTCTGCCTATCTTAGAGGCTGGAATTTTGATCAAACTGGATGATAGGAAAGACATATATCCTTCAACAATTGGTTAGAATAATAAACGTCCAGAGCTGGCATGGGACCCTGTGGAGGAGGCACCATAAATTTCGTGCCGAATCAGCCTAAGAAGGCAGGCTGAGGCCAAAGAATCGCAGCTGTCATTTGGCTGTGGGAAAGAGTTCAGAGGTCCCGTCCACTGCTCATTCCCATGAACTTAAGGTTCTCAGAGGGGCACTCCGGGAGGTGACGCTCCGTTTTCTGTAGTAATGTGACCCAGAACATGACAGATTGCTCGTAGTGAATCAACAGGTTATGATAAAAGTCCAAACCTGATTTATTTCTTTTGCCTGAGATTGGCTTTTTTTTCTCATACATCCAAACACATGTTTGCAGCCCAGCAGGTCTAACAGAAGCCTGTCCAAACTATCAAAATGAGATTTCCAACTAATATTTTATTCTCTAGAAAACTTATTGAAATTATGAAGCATAATTAAATATTTCAGGTTTCCCAACAGAAGTGACCTCTACCCACAAATGTAATTTTTATTTATGTGGTACAGAATTTATGTTAAGATTGGAAAAAGTAATTTAGGAAAAAGTTCTTTTGTCATGGAAAGATGCTGCTTAATTCAAATAGGGAATATTAAAGATGATTGTGAGACGGGAGCATCTCCATGTCTGTCATCACTCTCAAGACCTCTTTGGACTTCTTTTCTTAAAATACTTGACACGTTTGGGAATATTGTGATGGGCAGTTTGTGATAAAACTTTTGTGTTGTGAAATTTGGCGAAAATAAGAGTGATTATATTAAAGATAAAACAATAACAATTATGAAGTCTTACTGTAATTTGTAATTGCGTAAGTTATTTGGTGATAAAGGTGATGAAGAAAATGAGTTTTGCTATTATTCCATCAGGGAAAGAGTTGTGGGAGGGCATGGTGAGCTGAGAAAGAAAGTTAGGAAAGCTGTGTTGCCACTAGATTTACTGAACAGCTGATATCTTTTATGCCAGAAGACATACAAAAAGTATAAGGTAACAAACACTTTTTCACATTTTATTGCCCTTTTCTTCAGTCCTTGAGGTCTTGATATAATGTATCAAATATATAAATACACCTTTTATTTACATTATGTTTTGTGGCCCATTTTGGCATTTGATCTACCATTTTTCAAAAGATCTGGTAGGACCAAGATCTTATTGATTTGGAGAGGATCAGAAGATGAGGGCGCACCAAATTCTCCAGCGTAATTGTTGATTTACTTTGACTGTTGTCTGCCTACCAGCATACTTTTTTGGGTACCATCTCAGGATTAAAGCATCAGATAAAGGCTGACTTTTTAAAGATTCTCAAACAGAAGAACGTGTAACAGCAAAAACTAGAGTATAGTTTCTAGCAAATAGCTGAAAAGTCTAGTGCAGTGTCAAATGATAACAAACTGCTTAATCTTTAAATCAGAACAATACTGAGAATCAGAAACAGCTGTAGCACTGCAGAAAGGAGAAATACTCAGCTGTGGTGTGGAAGATGATGGTGAACTGTAAAAAAAAAATTGTCATTGGATTTTATTATGTGCTAGCTAATTAATGGCAATGAATATTTCCTTTGTACATTTTAAACCTATATCAAGGTGAACAGGCAGACTACTGGAAGAGCTTTATTCATGTGTACATATCTGTTAACCTTGGCATCTGAAAGAGTTCCTCTTTTATTCTATAAAACTCTTCTTTTTAAGCCAATAACTTGATTTGTAAGTTGGCTCTTACCATCATTATTTAATTCCTCCATCACAGGAGACTTTTCCTTTTACACTGTGATTGTCAGTAACTATTGCAGAACTAAGGAATCAAAGTGATGGAACTTTATACACTGTGTGCTCAGTAGCTCAGTTGTGTCTGATTCTGCAACCCCATGGACTGTAGCCCGCCAGGCTCCTCTGTCCATGGAATTTTCCAGGCAAGACTACTGGAGCAGGTTGCCATTTCCTTCTCCAGGGGCTCTTCCCGATCCGGGGATCAAACCTGAGTGTCTCATCTCTTGCATTGGCAGGTGGATTCTTTACCACTTCACCACCTGGGAAGCCCATTCTATACTAGATGACCAGATACTCATTGTCGAATTTAAATAAATGTTGGCTGCATTGTTCCAACCACACATTGTAAACATGATTTCACCCTGTCTCTCCTTAGCTAAGAAGCTGGTCTCTGTGTTTTATTTGTGTGTTTATTTATTTGTATTTTTATATTTACATCTCTAGCTAAACAGGTCTTGGAACAGCAAACAGTCAACTGGTATTTCAGGACAGTGTTCATTGAAAATGTCATGGGGCTGTTTTTGCTGTACTTTTATACACACATTGTATATACAGTTGGGAATACATGCAGCTTTCTAATTTCAAAAACCACTTATAGGGGAGTGGGCATGGTGGTCAAGATAGACACCCAGGAGTCATTAATTGTGTAGCTTCTTCTCTGGTGGCAGGGCTATTCATGTTTATGGTAGAGATGACATGACTTCATTTAGTAAGATACAGAAAGCTTTTACTTTCCTGGACTTCTCCAGCAAACCCACAATGATACCTTAGAAGGAGACAGCCCCCTCACCCTCACCTCAGCTGCTCTTTTATTCACCACAGCCTCAGAGACACCCTTGACTCTGTCTGCTCATCAAGACAAAGGTGTAATTCTTCTTGTTTACTTATCTTTTGAAAAACATTAAGGAGTTTTGCTGGATAAACAAACTCAAAAGCTAGTCTATAAAATGCCTCAGATGCATTATGGACTGTCTTGGTAAAGCAGGTTAAGTCAGAACTGTATTTGGTCTTTAGATTGGCGCCATGATATAGAGAACAACATTTGGGGGTTGATGTGCAATTAAGGGTTAAAGGAAGAAGAATCACCAAAGTTAGGCAGAAGTCAGAGAAAAACATTTCAGGGAGTAACTGACAAGCGGTTCTTTCTTTCCTTTCAACTCCCAGGATCATTTAAACTTCACATGGACCTGAAGGACTTTGACATTCCTTTGCTCTTTGGCTTCTGAGGTTGAATACTTCTAAATCATTTCAAGTCACAAACCACACTTAACTCTGTCAGCTGGTCTCTGAAATAGGTTAATATTTATTTATTCATTCATTTTTCATTTACTCATTTCCATTCTGCTTCCATGAAGATAAATCTCTATAAGCTTCATGATTGGTAAGGATTTTAAAATAGCGTAAAGCCAAGATCAATTATTGATAAAGATGGTATATGAAAGGTATTAACATGTATACATAGGATAGAAATTATTTCCATGACGTAATGATTAGAAGAACATTAAAAATATTGCCAACAAAAATAAACTAGTACTGAACAATGTGGTGATATCATGACTGCGATGGCCGTAGTAGAATTGAGTAATAATTGAATCCTCCTAATAACTCCTTGTAAATCAGAACCTTGTCATCAGTTGGCTGGGACTAGATGATCTCCACTTTTCCTAAGCAAGAGGTAATGGGAGTTAATAGTATTTACAAATTTGGGAGATAGATATAATCCTTATATTGACTAGAAATAAAGTGTTTTCAAGCATACTTATACATTTAGTAGCATCTTTTGACATAAAAAGTGTTTCATGATGTTAATTATAACTTATGCCTATCCATTTGATTTTAAAAGATCCACTAAGGGAGCTGAGTAGATATTTGTTAAAATGAGAAATGTGCATTTAGATTTAGATTTTACTGCATAGAGTAATCACTTAGTTGCTAGGGAAAGATTAGCTGTTCATTAAAAAATACTTTTGATAATTTTGTACAAAAGGTAGTTAGTTATTAATAATCCAAATGCTGTGAATTTTAAATGAAAAACCATCTGAATAGTGAATGTTATAATAAATGCAAGGAACTAATGCTTATAATGCTATCATCTTTTGCAATACTTCTCTTAATATCCCATATTTAATTAATTCCTTTATTGCTTATATTATAAAAATTTCCCTTGATTTAAAAATATCTTTATTTTAGAAAAGTTGGAAAATAGAGAAGACAGAAGAAATAATTTTAAAATGGCGTATTTTTTCCCTTCATTAGCATAATCACCTTTGTCACTTGTGAAACTTCTAACATTCTTATACTCTCTCATGCGTACCTATGTGTATCTTTATTCATATACATGTCTATGTGTATTTTTCATGTAGTTCACCTTACATTTTGTATGAAAGCTGTTCTTTTAAGTTAAAAAACACCTTCCCAGACATTTTTTACCTTTTCTTATTTCAGTAAATAAAATCTAGTAAGATTAGTAGATCAGGAGCCAATAAGATCAAAGAATTGAAAAGATTTTCCAAATACACACACACATAGTAACCACCCCTCCAGTTTGTTGTGTTAGATTCCTTTGTCACTCCTTGGACATTATATTGGTGTTTCGTCTTCCAACTTTTGCTTGTGCTAGGATGCCATCTACTCTGATCATAGGACTCTTTGTATTCTGATAAGTGTGGGCTGCAGTGGAGCTAAAAACAAACAAGTAAAAAATTGATTTTACAAAGTAACAAAGAGTCTGCTAATATGTATGGCCAGTGCAATAATTACAGCTTGTGCTTTGGACCCAGTAATTGTTTTCCACGTTTGTCTTGTTTTTAGTGTAAATCTTGCCAATGAAAATGAAGTTTCATATCATCAACAATAGTGCTGCTGCTGCTGCTGCTAAGTCGCTTCAGTTGTGTCTGACTCTTCGACCCCATAGACAGCAGCCCACCAAGCTTCCCTGTCCCTGGGATTCTCCAGGCAAGAACACTGGAGTGGGTTGCCATTGACAATAGTTTCATAATTTATGACAAAAATGTGCCCAATGAGTTCCTAAGTACCCTATTTATGTACATAGGGATCTGTAAGAAAGTCAGAAATACATTC